>VWZW01005673.1:197529-247623 GCA_013397115.1 Edolisoma coerulescens
ACAGAAAGGATTGCCAGGCATTGGAACAGACTTCCCATGGAGGTGGTGGAGTCAGCATCCCTGGAAGTATTCAAAAAATAACTCAATACGCCACGTGGTGCTATGGTTTAGTTGATATGGTGATGTTTGGTCAAACGTTGGGCTCAGGGACTTTTGAGATTTTTTCTGACCTTAATGATTCTATGAATCTATGATTCTGTAAAATCAAAATCACCTCACAAAGGTATCTGATTTTCTCTACCAATTGTACTTGGAGATAGCATGTGCCATCAGAAGAAATATAGAGTCCAAAGGTTGATGTGTTCATGAATAATTTCAAGATCTGTGTGTGTAGACGTAGAATATAACAGATATACAGTTAGAAAATGTATATGCAGATATCTGTTTTCTAGTTGAAAAATAAAACCTCTGATATATAATCCTTGTGTCAACAGAAAATACGTTTACTCCACAATGGAAAATTTTCACAAAATACTTTGGTAAAGCTACAAAAAAAGATGGGTTTTTTTGGGAGGTGGAACAAGTGACTTTGAAACCTCTCAGTCTGCGAAAGTAGAAATACTCATTTTTCATAATTCAACCCCTACCTGATCTCTTTTGATATCAGGGAAGCTAGAGCTAGACTATTTCCTCAGGTTTGACTTTTGGATAGACTCTCTCTCCCAAGAGAATTTTTTTCTATTTCTTCCAGTCATTGTGATTCAGTGTAGGAGTACCTTATCCATCATACCACAGAGAGCACAGACTGACGCAAAAATCTGCCTCTCAGAAGGAAGTGGTTACATAACGGATTAAAATAATGTTTCTGAATTTACTTACACATTTTTGTGTAAAAACCTCATGTGCTTGATCACTCTGATCAAATTGAAGAATGGAGAATGAATAAGTAAGTGACAACATTAGGTTTCAAAAGTCTTGGTTGAGCAGCAAAATAAGTTGCCTGATTTTCTGAAGTGCTAAACATCCAAGAACTGTGATTGAACCAGTGGTTTTGTGCTTGAAGTAACATCTGTCCACATGTGACATATGGACATATGTTATACTTCCCTCTGGAGTGTACCTCTGTCTGGTGCTCCTTGCTGCTCCAGGCAAAGTGGAGCTGACTCTTGTTCTCTTTGTTGTTGCAGCTCAGAAAGCATACAATTAAACTTTCTAACAGAATAAGATCTTTTGTATTCTCCTTCCAGTCTAGGAGCCATATCCACACCCAACAACAACTGGCTATGAATTTGTTACTTAATATGAAAACACAACAGGAGTGATCATATTTGCTAGAATAAGAACAAGCTGGTAAAATCCTTACGAGCCAGGTGCTTTCAGTCTCTCCTCAGTGATGACTAGTTAGGTAGAACTTAATTTCTGCTCTTCTCAGAGCCATCAGTCCAGTATATATCTTGGACAGCCCCATAATGATTTCAGAGCCAGAACAATTCTCAACCAGATACATATGAAATCAGCCTCAATGCTCTAATAATAAATAGTTACCATTTTTGAAGTAGGTTCAGCCATTCATTAGTAGTTCTGAAACTGCAAGACTGCAACGTCAAAGGTGCCATTTCTACCTTTGGGGTCCTCAAATGGTCTTGTGTAGAATTACACCACCCACACTGTCAGTACTATGGATAAGACACTTTCACTTAGAGTACAGAGATGCTGCTTAGTGAACAAAGGTTCATTGCTTCTTTTCACTATGTAGTTACAATAAAAACACCACTTCAAATAAATTTGCAGTTTCAAACTAGAATTTAATAGACCAAGGCCTGCAGTCGGTAATCAAGAATCATTTAAATAGCTGGATAAGGCTAACCATTTTTGCTTCTTCTCCAGCTGTCTCAGCTACTTCTTTTCACCCAAAAAAAAAAAAAAAANACAGCCCTCAGGACAATTCAGCTTTCTGTTTTAATTACAGAACCTAGTTTGTATCAATTAGTATTTTGAATTGCAAGGCATCACTGAACATTAAGTGATCTCTCTCTGGGAGGGAGAGAAAGACAGGAAAGACTTTTTTTATTGTCAGATGCATCAGGTCTGCAGGGAACAGTCCCCACCTATTTTACCCAAGAAAGCAAGGCATGGGATAAACAATAAAATGTCTGGCTCTTATCCAGGTTTTTTACTGTAGAAAATCACCATGTAGTTCAGACACTGTGTTAGTTCTAGCCCATTCTGGAGAAAGGATTTGAAAGGATTTTAGCTAGCAGATTTGAAAAAACACATTTAAAAACCATTTCACTGCTTTGTGGCACTCGTCTTGCAACAGACAACTGAAGCAAAAGCAGCAGAGCTCCTATAGCAGCGGTGTGGGAGGGAGAGGACAGGGAGGGTAGCAGCCAGAGCTATGACCCACAGGAAGCTTCTCATTAGGGGACAGTGTGCCTGAGACCACCAAAAAGCTGCAGCCCTTCTGATACATCCCCTGCCCTGCTTGATGCAGCACACTGCTCTTTTAATCAACTTTTTTGGGAAAATAGGGACTTTGCAGTGTTGGAGGACTGACATTCAGCACACTATTTAAGTGATGTATAAGTGGAAAGTAGAAGCCTAAATTTGGGTAAATTATGACTTTTTCTTTACAGATACACATGCTTTTTCAGGGCTTAAGGTATGCTGCAGAGTGTTTGTGTGCTGAGTTGATCAAATCCAACCAAAACCGTGATGTTCAGACCTTTTGCTAAACTCATTCATTCTAATGGCTTTGGTTTAATCTGCTGTAGTTAACTTCCCATGTTGCAGCTTTGTTTTCAACTAAGAGTGGTGATAATGAGATCCTGAGATCCTCAATTGCTTCAGTAGGTGTACACTTGTACCTCTGTGCTGGGTTAACCTTGGCTAATGGCCAAACACCCCTCCAAGTACTCTCTCACTGCCCCTCCTTCTCAGTAGGTCAGGGAAGAAAATAAGGTAAAAAGGTCACGGCTGAGAAAAAATCAGGAAGATCCCACACCAACTGCCATCTTTGGCAAAACAGGCTCAACTGGGACAGAGTTAATTTGATTTTTTACCAATTAAAATAGATCTGGATGGTGGGAAATTAAGGCACAAATTTAAAAACACCTTCCTTCTACTTCCACTCCTCTTCACAGGCTCGACTTCATTCCTTCATTCCCAACTCCTCTGCCTACCCTCAATGAAGGGTGCAGAGGGATAAGGAATGGGGCCTGTGGCCAGCTCATAATAGCTCCTCTCTGCTTCTCCTTTCTCCTCACACTTTTCCCCCGCTCCAGTGTGGTGGCTCCATGGGCTGCAGGGCACTATCTGCTCTGGCATCTGCAGCAGTGTCTCTCCCTCCATCAATGACTTTGCTGTTCTCAAGGTTGTTTCTCACCTATTTTTTTCTCCTCATTTCTCTTTCTCTCTGCCATTTTTACCCTTTCTTAACTGTATTTTCCCAGAGGCACCACATATATGACTGTGGAGCTCAGCTGCGTCCAGTGGTGGGGTGCTTTGGAGCCAGCTGAATCCCCCTGTTTCAGCATGGGGTAACCCAACCTCTTCCCTCAGAGGTCAGTAGCTCCTCGCTGTCAACACCTGCCCACAGCCATACCATACAACCTCCTACTTCCTGAGACACTGCTATCACCCACAAGCATCACTATACGCAGGGTAGGGACCTCCCTGCTTCACTATGTATATTATGCTGCCTCTCTGTTTAAATTGACCATTATGCCAGGAAAGACAGGTGGAAGGAATAAAATAATGGAAAACTTGCAAGGAAGCAAAGCAACAGACTGGATGGTCCAAGAATATTGTTATTTTCCCTATTCTAGCACAATTCCCTTCTCAGTTTTAAACGAGGATGGATCTTCTGATCCTCACCATTGTCTTGACCATCTCTTTGGTTTAACTCTGACTTCTGACTGAACTGTGGGCCACTAAAACTAATTTTATTTTGAGTTTGTTTCACTACATCACAGTTTAGCAGTCTTGCACCCATCATCTGCTAACAGATGAAAGAAAATGGAACAGCGCCTCAGCCTTCTGAGCATCCTCAAGGAAACCACCACCAAACATCACACTAATGTATCAAATAGCTATATTTCAAATTCACTGCCTTCTTATTTTGGCAGAAAACATATGCACACATATGAACACACCTTCTTTGAGATATGCTCAACAATTTTTCAAATACTGATATCACTTACTGTCTTTCATGCACTTCAGTACTTTACACACATCATATATACAGTGTCTGCTCAAAAAACAAACACTCTGATGTCTCACAGTAATTTGACGCTTTGAATATATTTGTTGTGAATTATTCAGAATTTCATGTAGATAAATACAACTTTAGCAGTTTCTCTTGGCTGCTCAGCACTGTTGTAACTCAGATGTTTGGACATGTGCAGAAGCAGAATTTTGTGTGTTTTGGAAGTCTCACGCACCTGCAGCATTTGTCAATCCCTGTGGGTTTTAGCAGGGATTGTTAATGATCCAGCACTGGAACTGAATGTCTGCATTGCTTTTGAAGCTGAAGAATCAACAGTCCTTTCTTTAAAATCTGATCGTGAATTCAGTCATATGCTTAGAAGAAGTTCATTCTGTGTGTCCTCTAACATGGAATATTGTGATTAAGAACAGAAAGGGGAAAACACCTGTTTCTTTTCGACTGCAGCATTGTAGGTTGAAATCCAATCAGACTGAGAAGGTGTAGTTAAAAGAAAATAATCAGGATTACTTTTTATCTGAGGTTAAAATAAGCTAAGGAATTTGATTTGGTGTTTTAATGAGAGTTTAAATGAAATCCTCCTATTATTGTGAAAACGCCTGATTTTTTTTCACTCATTTGTGGCTAATACTACAGGTAATACTGAGAAATAAAAGAAAGGAGGCATTTTCTCAAGCATAAGTATAGGCTGCAGACTATCTCTGAAATATTAACTTATGATTGTGTTTTATTAGGTGCATTGCCCAGGAAGCTTTTTGTTTATTCTCATCAGCCTGCTGTCCTCTGTTACTATAATTCACAAGTGTGTAGGCAATCTAATAAATCCTTGTTTGAAACACTTCAGAATCTATTGGCAGTTTTCAGCAGTGTGTGGTTTTGCTCTTGCATAATTGCTTTTAGCAAGTACTAGGGAAGAAGGATTTTCAAATCCACATGAAAGGAGAGACTGATTAGAGTATGCTATTTATGCTGATAGCATTAAATTTCACTGTTTTCCTTCAAATTCTCAGTAGAGATGGTCCTTTTTATCAAGACCCTTTCCTCATGTCTTAACTCTCTCAGGTAACACAAGTCTCAGAAAAGTAACACATGTGTTTTTAGAAACGTATTTTGCTGCCATCATTTCAGAGTGAGCTGAAAAAACTTTCCAGGAGTAAATTTAGTACCATCAGTAAGGAAAAAATAATACACAACTGACGGAAAAGAGCAGAAACAGAAGGGACTGAAAAAAAGTGACTCAAGATAGAGGATCTATACCGATTTAATAATTGTCATGCTCGGACACTTTATTTTCCCAGATATTACCTTTTATCTAGAATGATACACAGTGGGATGATTAAAATACTAACTTGTGTGAGTCTTAATGCAAATAAATAAATGGCCAAGAATCTTTTGTTTGAAAAGCTAAGGAGTTTGTTCAGTGCCATGCAGCCACCCAAAATTTGATTCCAGAAACATATAGCAGAAATATAATTTTAGTATGTAAATTTTAAGTATGTATAGCATAACCATGATATTCCACCAAAGCCAAAGTAACATAACCTTCACAGACCAGGACCCACAGGAAAATAAGTGAGGTTTTTTCAACCTTTTTACCTAAGTCATATCATCGTGCTTTATACACAAGGATGGAATGGCATACCAGCTTAGTATAGTGTCTTGTCTGCAAGACAAAGAGCCTATAATGAGGAGAGAATATGAAACACAAAACATGTAAAAAAGTCAAGTAAAACTAGGAACAAGTCCAAACCAAGTCCAACAGCTTTTTGCTGCAATAAGGAATAAATTGCAAATAATCCAGTAATGCAACAATTTTTAAAAATATAGTCCTTTTCTAAATCGAGAGTTTTAAAAACCAGTAAGACATAAATCCATGCACCAACTATATAATTTGGATGTAAAGCAAAGCTTTTCCTAATCTCATTAATGCCAATTCCAGAGCTATGTGTCTCCCTCCCAAACAGTAACTAAAAGAAAGGCAGTTTTGTCTTGAGCTTCTTCAGCTTCTAATTGTCTCATCTTAATAATAACTGGATTCCTATTTCTGTGACTTTGTTTAAGAAGTGGGCAATTTTTTTCAGGATAGGAAATCTGCCTGTTACTCTTTATGTTTACTCCTGCTGCAGCAAATGTCTTTTCAAACATTTTGGGTTCTTGTTTTCTTGTTTGTTCCCCTGATTCAAACAGAGAAAGGCAGCAATGAGAAATAAATCAAACAGACAAGAAGTTCTGTACTTGCCAGAGTTTTGTTTTATACTGACACATTTATCACTTTAGCATAAGCAGTGTTCTGCACATGTCCTCAGCTAGTGATGGCCAAAACAAAAGGCTGAGAATGAAAGCTTTCCTCATACACAGTCCTGCCTCTGCTGCCTTTTCTTCTGGCTCCAGGGCTGCTCTCTCTTTGGTGGTCCCACTCGGAGCATCCCAAGGGCATTGCAGAGTACACATAGTCAGTGCATGTAACATCAGAGATGAGATCAGGCCTCAGAAATCCCTTCTGACCTCTGTTCTTCATGCTTGTGACATTCCTGATTTTTTTGCTGTTCCATCTCCCAGTTTTTTTATAGAAGTTACTCTTCAGGAAAGATGCTTCATTTGCTGTGATTCATTATAGATGGGTTAGTCAAAAATCATGGCAGTTAAGAGGCAAAGGACTTGTTGACATGGGAAGGATTTGAGAGGACAAATTGTTGCATTTTATGAAAGCTGAAAGGTGAGAGTTTGAAATTTAGAGGATTGGGCTTGGCTAGACAGAGTGACTATGTGCACCTGTGGGAAGAGGGACCTAAATTATGAAGAAAAATTCTCGAAAAGAAGATTGAGAATTGTTATGCTACACTGATAAGATCCTTAATATTCTCTGGTCTACACCGGCTGTAGGAAGAGCTGTAGTCTTCAGCACCTGTTCTAATAACATTTTTCTGTATTCTGCTGGTTTCCCTGTCCAGCTATTCAATACATGGTTGTACATATATAGTTATTAGGTATATAGCTATTCATTTGCATAGCCATTTAAAATATTTCTTAACAAATTGCTCCTTGCTTTTTAAAACATATGAAGGAAAAATCAAATAGGTAGTTTATTTTCCTCATGTCCTTTACCACACACTGGTATTAGGTTGGCATTTTCTGAGAAACTACAATTCTCTTTTACTGGATCTGAAGACTTTCCCTTGTTTCCATCTTGGTGCACATGGAGTGGCCATAGATAGCATGCTCAAGGCCAAGAGAAAAGCCATAGAATCATAGAATGTTAAGGGTTTCAAGGGACCTTAAACATTATTTAGTTCAAATCCCCCCTGCCATGGGCAGGGACACCTTCCACTAAACCACATTGCTCAAGGCCTTATCCAACCTGGCCTTAAACACTGCCAGAGTTGGGACATCCTCAGCTTCCTTGGGCCATCTCTTCCTGTGCCTTGCCACCCTTGCAGTAAAGAATTTCTTCCTAATGTCCAGCCTAAATTTCCACTCTTTCATTTTGTACGCGTTACTCCTTGTCCTGTCACCACAATTCCTGATGAAGAGCCCCTCTCCAGCTTTCCTGCAGGTCTCTTCTGATAGTGGAAGGAGTCTGGAAGACTAGAAGGTCTCCACCTTCTGAAAGGTTCTTTTTTTGTTCAGAGTTTGCTCAGCAGCTCCTTATCCATCCATGGGGGCCTCCTGGCATTTTTGCCTGATTTCCTTCTTTTTGGCCTGCATTGTTCCTGAGCTTGAAGGAGGAGATCCTTGAATACCAACCAGCATTCTTGGGGCCCTCTGCCCTCCCGGGCTTTTTCCCATGAGACTTTACCAAGTAGGTCCTTGAAGAAGCCAAAGTTTGTTTTCCTGAAGTCCAGGGCAGTGAGCTTGCTGCGTGATCTCCTCCCTGCCATAAGGATCTCAAGCTCTACCACCTGGTGGTCCCTGCAGTAAAGGCTGCCTTGGAGCATCACCTTTTCCACCAGCTCCTCCCTATAGGTGAGCACAAGGTCCAGCATGAGGCCTCTCCTTGTTGGGTGATCAATCACTTGTATAAGGAAGATGTCATTGACATATTCAATGAAACTTTGGGATTGCTTGTTCAATCTCTGCCTTCAACAGCTTGTTAGATACTTATCCTGAAAAAAACGGTGATTTTTCAGTTTCATCTTCATTGCAAAATTCCAGTTTACTGAAAGACCTCATACAAGGCCTGCGTCACTGCAGAGTTTTTCATACTTATAGTGAACATGACAAAACAGGACTGAAGCAAAGCTTCATATTCCTCCTCATATTAACTATTTTAAAGAATTTCTGTCTTGGATAATTAATTTGTGGCATCTTCTCTCAATGTGCAGGCAATATTAAGTTCTACCTCAATGCAGATGGGTCTGCTGAATGTCAGGACATGTCAGAGCAAGGATCAAGCTAGCTGCTTGGATGCTGGAGCATTTTCTGAGCCTAGTCCCTGCATTGCCCTTCCTATTGCTTTTGTGAAAGAGGACTGTAGTAGCATAGCAAATTGTATTTTTTCTATTCTCATGTGAGTGGTTTCAAAATTATTATTATCTTCTTTCTGGATTATTCAGTATAAAAAAGAGCTTTTTAAGTGAAAAGGAATTTCAAATCTTTTAATTTTTTGTAACAAAAGGTGTAAATGCAGTAATGAGCATCATCTTTTGAAAAATATGAATTTTGAAGAATCAGGACATAAAGACTGAAATACCATGTCTGGTGACTTTCCTTTAAAAATCATCAAAAAGCCCATTTATTTTCTTATTGAATAGAGTTTAGAAATTGTTCAGACAAACTTCAGAGGAATTAAAATTTGTTTTAACATACGTTATGTTGGAAACAAGCGTAGTCACAGACTAATACTTACATTGAGTTAACCTGAAATTATACTTATTTTAAGGTTTTTGATGTCTCACTAAGATTGTACATTTAAAAATATATTGGCAAGGTAGAACAGAAGTTGAGAACTGCTAATTGGAAGAAATAATATTTTATTCCTGCATGCACATGTATGATGATTGTTAGAAGAGATCTCACATATTCCTTGGTTTCCTAAGACATTGTTTTAGCCTGAGTTAAATGCAGTATCTAATTGCCAATTGCAATGCATTATGTTTATATAATATGATACTTATTTTTTCCACTTGAGTAGATAAAGTGGGTATCTATTTATATTATCATGATGTTTGAGTCAGCAGAGGCTGATTAGTTACATTGAATGCCAGCAAAAGCAAATGCAGTCTCCTGAATAAAAATTGGCAGCTTTCATGGCATGTGAATGCAAATAGACAAACAAAAAGATAAATATATTACACTTCCTAAAGTCCTGATGTTCTTCTTGTATGGCCTATACACACCAATAAAATTGCAAAATGTGAAATTCCTCCTAATTTTTCTTTTTTTTTTCTCTCCCAGAGAACTAATGTTCTTGGCATTGCTTAACAATAAATAGAGAGACACATCCCTTAGCTGTACAGAGTATCTTATTTCCTTTTAGCAACGTACAGATAAGTGTTACTGTGTTTGATAGAGTTCATCTGGGTGAAGAGGTTCTGCTTTGGATGAGCTGTGTTTTCCACTAATGAGTATTTTCTATATATTGCTTCTTATGAAGAATTGATAACCTTGTAATAATCTGTTTTGACAGTATTTTTCTAGAAATATTGTGTTAAATATTTTTAGACATGAGGGATCATGGACATATGGATATAGTGGTGTGCACCTTCTCTAATTATATGCATTATACAATTTGCCATTGTTGGAGACTGTTGTACCATTCTTCATTCATTTAATAATGCTTTTGCAAATTGGCAGATAGCATTTGGGCTAAAATACACACAGAGTTTTTGCAGGAATAAAGCATGCTCTGCCTTTTCTCTAGTGTAGAGCAATTTGTCAAGTAATTAGCCAACCTAATTAAATTTTTGTAGCACTAATCAAACGAATATGCTAAAATTTTCTTTGCACAGCCAGTTTGCTGTCTGCTTGCATTTAACTTGATGGTTTGAAAGAGGCCCTACTATGTCTGCCACTCCACTTAATCACCTCATTTGCATTTTATATTGGTAAATCAAATAAAGCACCAGTAGCTTTTAGTATGATTGACTATGGTCAGGGCTGTTCAGATGGGACTTTTTCACAGAAAATTAGGCACATTTTAATATGAGTGAGTCTGTGCTTTCAACATTCAACAAACTACATTCACTCAGCTAATTAAAAGTGCTTGTTGCTTTTTGCCGATGTATGATAGATTTATCCAGCTGGTGTGTCCATTTTCTTTTGCATAATTTCTTGATGGAAGTTTTTATCTTTATACATAATAAGATTGTCTAAACAACACTTCAAACCAATTTGCAAGAACTATATAAATAATATTTTGCAGAAGCTATTTACTTTGAAAGAAATACTCTTGCTGTTCAGCCAACTGATTAGGTTATATATCATTTTTTTCATATCCTTCTAGAATATACAGCCTTGCACTATGAAATTTTCAGATTCTGTCTTCACTGAGCCAGAACATATCACTTTCCTAAAATTGTGGGAGCAGCTGCTGAGGAGTATCCCTAACAGTTTGTCAGAGCAGGGTTTGATCCTCCTTTAGATTAGGTCAAAGGTCAGACCCAAAACTTTACAGATGAAATTTTTTAAAAGTTAGGAAAAAGTTATTTATATACATAAGTGAGCCTTCATTGTTTGTTATTTTAAAGTTTCTTTACCAAAATAAAGCATTTCCCAGAATGGGAATGGAATTTTTTCTTTTTCTTTTTCTCAAGGGTCAGTAAGGACGTGAGGATAAAAACGCATTGCTTGATCACTTGAAGTTAACATATGCTCTAAGAATAGATGGAAAATGAGCTTCACCAACATATTTCCAAAATAATCAATTTTTCATTAATTTTTTGGAATAAACTAGCCAGGTCTAAACTGGGAGTAGGGTAAAAACACAACAAAATGTAAGACTGGATGATAAACTGCCTCTTTTTTCCTAAAAGAATTGTGTTCGCACCGTGTCATTTAGTACCTATCATATACATATATATCCACATCCACATACATATTCATGCATATTTTCTTTTCTAGAAGGACTGATACCACAGAGTAGACACCATTACTGACAGAGACCCAACATGAGACATTTTAAGTTACAAGAAGATATTTTCCGACACAGATGGTAAATAATATGAGCTTTACCATACCTGTATGCTCCAACAATTATCTGGTCCAAAGAGTTTTCTGCATTCAAGAGGCTCATGTTGCCCTCTTGCAGGGGTGGTAGTGAGTCCTTGGCCAG
This sequence comes from Edolisoma coerulescens, assembly GCA_013397115.1. Classification (NCBI taxonomy): domain Eukaryota; kingdom Metazoa; phylum Chordata; class Aves; order Passeriformes; family Campephagidae; genus Edolisoma; species Edolisoma coerulescens. Next base: position 208,965 of record VWZW01005673.1, read on the forward strand.
GCCTTTGGTAGATAGGGGAATGATGAATATTGCATCTTTCCTTAAAAATTTGCTGGACATGAGCAGCTGCTTGTGACAATCTTACATATAGTGGAAGGTAAGGAAGGGAAGAGATTCAGCCATGGAAACCCTAATAAAATTGTCAGAGAGGAGCTAATTTAAAAAAACACTTCAAAACAACTTTTTACATGGATCTAAACCAAAATTTTCCCATGCGAACTGTGGTACTTTTCTCTGAGGTACCTTTAGGGCACTCAAATATTCTCTTCTCAATAGAGCCATGACAGAAGTAATTAAAGAGGGGGAAAGAGGGCAATCTTACACTGTGATAGGTATTTGTAAAGGAAGTATATGTCTAAATCTTTAGTCATGTGATAAGTCTCATTGATTGAAAATAAAAGTTCATATAAAGTGGGATGAATTTCTTTCATCAGTTTTTTTTGGACAGGGGCAGGAAGGGATTGAGAGAAAGTGCAAAAATACATTATATGAAATAAAAGATAGAAATAGCAAGGAATTATGTAAATGTAGGAAAATCATTGTTTGCAGGTGTTCAAAAAAAGACAATTGCATGTTGTACCTAACTGCAGTGCCACCCACTTTATCATTCTAAGAATCAGGCTTAAATATGAAGTTTGCATCTATCTCCATTACTGGTTGCACATCATAGCTCATTAAATTTCTTTGAAAGGTTTCTCTTCTTAAATACTCTTCTTAAAATCTCAAAATGCTAGAAATTAAGGACCAAGTTACATGCCTTTCCCTGATGAAGGAAAGTGTCCTTGAACATGGAAGTCATAGGAAGTCATGGTTTAGCTATGAAAAATGCTGGAGGGGAAAAAAGGCTCAGCAGTGGCCTTCACAAAGACCTCAGAAGAGGAGCTTGAGCTGAGCCCTTGACCCACAATGTATAAATGTAACAGATGTCTAAGTACCGTAATGCAGCTTTAATTAAACATAGGCCAAAACCTCCTTGCTCTAAGCTCGTGGGGATTATCATGATAAGAACTTGGCCTTGTTCTGGCCAAATTCACTCTGATCCAGAAGAAAGGCAGTAATGCTTTGTGTATTTTGATACCAGGCTGGAATAAAACAAGCTATATTACATCCTCAGGTACAGATCATTTACCTGGGAATACCTAGTGAACTCCTTTTCCTATACCTTATACCACACCTTAGCTGATCTAATATGCTAACCTCTCTGGTAAACTTACTTGAGATCTCTTGTTTCTAATAAAGTATTGTGGTGAAATACACCTCCTTGAATCTGGTTTATGTCTTATATCCTCATTTACATGTGTAACAATCTCATTTGAAAAATCCTCAAAGACATGCAGTCATCTTTCTCAGTACTTAGAGAAGAATGCAAATAAACAGAATCAGGCTATTAAATTTTCTTGATTTGATACTCCAACTGTCTGGCCTTTTAATTGTATTTTAATGAATTTAAATTCAACTAAATGCCATGTTCAGAATGTGGATACTTTAATCACACTAAAAATTTATTCTGAATATCTTGTGCTACTGAATAGCATGTTGATGTAAATTTAATGTTAAATGGAACATACTCTTGTCAGTTGAAGACTATGTGTTATCTCTGAATTAAAGAAAACACAAAACAAAACAAAAAAACCAACCTATATATTGCTTCCTACTTTCAGATTCAAAAGCACCAAATGAAGCATTCACTTCATCTCCAATGTTGCTCAATAAATCACAAAGAACTTGTGACATCATAAACGTTTATTTTTTTAATCTAAGAAAAAAAAATTGACACTTCTTATTCTACCAGATAATTTATATAATTTATATAATTTATATATCCCTAGTTTGTGAAACTTATCCATAGTAGTCTGAAAGCCCAGCCAAAAGCTGGTTTTATTTTGTGTCAGTTTTTTTGAGTTTAAAACCTGAATCAGAAGTCTTTATTCATAAAAACTGCTGGTCTTTAAATCCTGATTCTTGGGCCTCAAATTTACTAGAAACATATAAATGAGCTACAAATACATTCTGCATAATAATATGACATTTATTGCAGCTCCCTGCTACTAAACTCATAAATACATGTTAGAGTTAAGGAGACAGATTTCCATGTCTTAGCATAATTTGAAAAACATAGGGATCTCTATGAATTTCGTCTCACATTTTGTTTCTTTTATGCTACACAGAACAGTCTAAGTGCTGGTATTAATTTTCAATTATTCAGTTTATTCATTTATTATGAATTGTGAACTCATCAGGAACTTTAAAGGGTCCAGCCTTGTTGACTTCAGCTAAAGCTTTTCCTGCATCAGATTAGAAAATCATGCTTTCAGTGAGAGTCAGCTGACAATAGGAAGTTTGCTTTCTGTTTCCTTCTGTCCCCATGAAACCAACCCTTTAATCCAGTTTTCAGTACTGATTTCTATCCTTCCTAACAGCTGACGATATATTTGTTTGTTTTGGAGAGTCTTTTGAGTTTATGTATGAGGGGAGGGAGTTAAAATTTAATTTTCTCTGCCTCCTACCCTATAATCTGTTTCTGACATATGTCTGTGTGGAGCTTGATCTGAGCTCTCTCCTAGCTGTTTAGTGAATTATTATCCCATGATTACCAGTGAGCACAAAGTTTGTATTAGTAAAATATTATAGGTCACAGTTCTGAAAAGGCTGAATGGCTTCACCTAAGTGGTATAGCAGGCATATTTATCAATATCTTTGTTATCTCCCAGACCTGAATGTGCACCACAACTGTAGTAAAAGACAAACCAACTGCTAAATGAAACACTTGAATATGCCTGTATTATTTAATGTCTTGAGAAGCTTTCAGAATTGTAACTTGTCTTGTTCATTTAAAAAATGCACACTTATTAACAATAGATATATTCCTTATCAGAATGAAATTCAGTCTCCTTGTAGAAATAATATATTAGAGAAATTGCTCCTAATCTTTATGTCTGCCATTCGGAAAAATAAAAAGCCTTCTAACTGATACTCAGAACAATAGTTGATTTTATTTTTTTTACTACAGACTTTATGCTGCAATCCAAACTCAAGTTTACATTTTCAGTCAAATATGAAAAGCATAGTTGCTCTGAGAGTTACATGCAACTAAATTAGAGGTGTAAGCCAATTCGCCTTCACAGAAGTGAATTTCTGGAAATGTCCGCTTTAGAGGAGTAACTTGCGTTGCATCTTGAGCTATGCTTACCACTTGATGAGAGCAAAACCAAGAGGAATTTATGCAAAGCAACACGGACTGACTCTGTATGCCAAATGGCACAGTTTAAAATGTATGTGTGCTACAGAAGCACTGCAGCAGACTCTAAGCTGCATCAGCTGATCATGCATAAACAGGAACCACAGTAAGCAGCTGCTGTCAGAGCTAAACAATAGCATTTTGAGCAGTTTATTTAACTGAACTAATTCTACAGAGACAACAGGTTTCTTCCTATTGTTACAGACTAGCAGTGAAGCAGAACGTCGAGCATGTCTCTCACTAAAGGGCTTGTTTGGTCTCTTTGTGTGGTATTTATAGCATGGTCTGGTTAGTGTCAGTCTTCGCGTTATTGGTATTCTCTTAAATCCTGAAATTTTACCCAGACTATTACTAATAAACACAAATCTTCTCATAGAACCTATGTGTACTTTCCAGCAAGTCCTGTGAAAACTTCTAAACCCCGTTTAACTGTGTGGTTCTATTTCATTCCAACTCCTTTTGCGTACTACAGTCCTTTTACTTTTTATTCTTGATTTGCTTTCCACAGGGGGACTTAGCCTTTTATAAAGACATTTTTTAGCATATTTTTGTTCCATAATTTTATTACTTCTGACAGTCTTTGATATATACAGAAAAACATAGGTTCCTTGCATCAGCTATGAAAAAAAATGTAGGGATAAGCCGCTGTGTTCTTATAAGCTAAGATAACATTTGGTATCATAGTTGCAATGATAAAGAATTTTTTCTACTTTTAACTTTCTTATTTCTGGATAGAAATTACTTTACCCAAACACAAGACAAAGTTGAGGCACAGCCCGGTTATACATGGCAGAATCAGCTGTAAAAGTCACAGTCAGTTCCCGAACTGGTTAGAAAAACTGTTTTCAGCAAGCTTTTTTCCCACTTCTGCCAGTAATTTATCGGTAAAGGTTTCTACTCTTTTCTTACTTACTAGGATGGATTTCCTATGGTCAGTACACTAATGCAAGTTAATAAATTGGCAGAACACCAGAATATTTTGCACTTTTTTATGCAAGGAAAATAGCACTGAATTTGTATGGACCCTCAACTAACAGGCTTCCCAATGGCAACACTTTGAAAAATTGTCATTTCTCAATACAATTTTGATATATCATGTCCACAAATAATATTTTATAAGAGAACTTAACATCAAAACAGTACTAGCAAGAAATTAAATTAGACAAAAGAAATAAACAAATGTTTAAAAATATTAAAATATAAAAGTAAAGAGAATTTTCTGTCACAAAATTCCCTCCTTACCCACTAAACAAAATTTCAAAAGGTCAAACAGATTGGTTGTTCACGACAAGAACAAGTCTGTTTTCTGCCGTGTTTCAGGAATGTCCAGAGTACACGGTGAAACAGGATGAGAGCTCAGCACAGTGTGGGCTCAGCTTGGTATTACCTGTGTAGAAGGCACCCTGTTCCTTTACTGTAGATGGTTGAGATTGGAGAAGACCTTAGTGGAGATGGTGAGCTTTTGGCTCTCAGTTGTCAGGTCTTAAACAATTCACATGTTTTTCTACATGTCATAGTGCCTCCTGCCAAGTCTGGACCAGCACACGAAAGGCTGTGAGCCGAAACCTGCTGCAAGGACAGTGGGAGTCAGCAAGGATTTCTGCACCCAACACTGCCCTGTTACATTGGATTCAGGGGCCCAGGCCAGGACTCTCTATAAAACAGTAGAAACACAGAATCATAAAATTATTAAGGTTAGAAAAGACCTGGTTACTTTATGTTTAAGAACTACTCTGGAATTTAATTTGTTTCTCAGCACTGTATAGTGAGGCAGCTTCTGGCTCTTGAACATGAAAAAATGTTGGTACGTAACCCCACTCAGGAGGATTGGTTATCCTTCACCATGGTGTCTGTTCTTCGTGAATATCATCATACCTGTATTAAAATCCTATGGAAAGTTATAAGTTTTATGTTTGGGTTTGGTTTGGTTTTTTTGTGTGTTTGCTTTTTCTTTTTTAATTTAAAATACTTTAAAATCAATAGCATCACTCTCTCTTTCTCTTCCTCTTAGCTGCTGTAAGGAAAAAATTTCTTTTCATCTGAGACCAGATTATTATCTTCTTCAATTATCAGATTCAGTCTTCCTGAAGAATATGCAGTCTTCCATTCAAAGAGTTCTATCTATCGTCCCATTTAAATACATAAAATACTAAAAATCTCCTAGTATTGATATAAAGTATTGCTTAGTGTTCTATATTCTCCTATAATAAAGATTTTATAATTCTCTTGCTTATCAGTGAGAACTGTTCTGAAAAAGAAAACAAAGCAAAACAAAACAAACAAAAACCAAAACCAAAACAAAAACAAGTCAGAACAAAAAAGTTCAAGGACAATATTTTATTATTTAACCTTAATGATTTTGCCACTCTTTTTTTCAACACCAAAGCTGAGTGCTGAGCACCAGGGATGGCTGTAAAATCTATGTGAATTTTCCCATTTTCTTTCATGTGTTTGGCATATCTATTCACAGATATGCAGTCTGTATTCACACGTATATTCTGCTTCGTTATTGACATACTCCGATTTCATTCTAAGTTCCTATTTGATAATTTTTTTTTTTTTAATTCCTCGTGGATTCTACCTCACACATCTACAAGGGGAACAGGAGGCATAAACCAGGGTTTATTTCTTAGCTCTGGCTGCACAGAGAGCAAGTGTGTGTGTGTGCAGGAGTTTGCTGGAGTTCCCAGGAGGCAGCTGCTGTGGAGCATGGTGGCTGCATGTCACAGCTTGGGTCTGACCCCAGAGCTCCAGCCAGCAACAGAGCACCCAGCTCAAGGAGACTCAGCACCAGGCATCCAACTGAAACCAAATTATAACATTTCAGCAGCCTCTCCTGAAGCTGAACACTTCATTCCAACTCAATTGGAAGAGTTTTGGCCAAGTGAGCATTGACCTACTTTTCTGTTTAGAAGTCCGGAATGTGTATATGATGAATTTTTCTCAACCTTAATGTGCTTTGATACCAATAATAAGCACTCTAATTACAGAACTTTTTTAAGGAAGAGGCTTCTTGTTTCCCTTTCCTGAGGAAAGGCAGAGGCCAACAAATGAAGAGGTAATGAGATAAATCTTATTTACTGTATATGTCTTCTCTCTAGAGAAGATACATTTGTGATGATGCAGCCCCAGGTACAGGAACAAGCCCATAGCTCCTCTCAACCCATTCAGGTGTGGCAACCAGCAGGTAATTGTTGTGTGAAGTAGTGCAGTACACAGGATGCCAAAATTGCAAGCCATGAATGTCACACACTCTGCTACTGGAAACAGCATTTGTTGGATTAATACTGCTTTTTGCACTGGCATTATTTTTGTCTGCAGCAATGCAAGTTTTCTGTCTTATTGATGGAGCCGGCTGAATTAGTCCAGTAGAGCAACACATTAACACATCCATGTTCCTGCATGTCACGTGTGTTTGGGGCCACTAATACAGCTGTACACAGTGCAGATATAGCTTGAAATATTAGGATAGACTCTAGTAGCAGCAGAATTATGCCAGTAGCTTTTAATACCTTGTTCTGGGCTTGTTGAGAAGAGAAGAGAAGAGAAGAGAAGAGAAGAGAAGAGAAGAGAAGAGAAGAATCTCTAACTAATCTCAGTTAAAACCTAACCAGGAATGGAAGAGTTGGCAGGATATTTTTGACTTTCATGTAAGGCTGAGGTGAGCACAGATCCTGGCAGCACCTTGGAACAATCAGCTCACTCATGTGCAATATAAACTGTTCTGGTCTCTCTAAGAGTGATCTCCTGCAAGCTACATTCAATTGGAATTTAACCTCTGGATGCTGAATCAAATAACTTCCTCCAAAAAAGAAAAAAAGTAAATATAAAGAGATGAGCCATAAAAATGTATTTATAACACGCATTGAAGAGACAATAGGGAGATCCATGAAGATGGCGCATACAAGTACAAGCTCACTCCTACCCGAGCCAGGAGCTTGAGGCATAAAAACACAATGTGACTTCAACAAACAAACAGGTCAGGAAACAGCATTCCCTGCGAGCCTGGTGCCGCCTCCAAGGCGATGTATTCTGCCAATCAGCCAAGTATGCTAACTCAGTCAGATGTCCCTGCTGCTGCAGCAGTCCCTCTCCTGAGTACAGACCCAGCGTTAGGGCCTTTGGAGGTAGCGGTCCATGTTCAATACACAGCAAAGACAGGCACCAAGTGTTCTGAAATTTGGATCATGCTTGCAAACAGCCCGAACAAAACACTAATTAAAGGAATAACTGTTTTCTCAGGCTGCCTGACTAATCAGGAAAGCCAAAATATTTTCAGTTCAGGCCAAATTGGTATTTAACGGAAGAAAAAGAAAAAGCAAAATAAACAGAGCCCCAGGTTAAAAGACTGCTTTGTTGCTTCAAAATGAAATGTTTTACTTGGTTACTCTTTTAAATTTCTGCATTATCTGTTTTAACTAGTGTTGGCAGTTTTGCACTAAAAATGCCTTTTTGGAAAAGGAAATTGTTTTTTAAAGAATTTTATATTTGGTATTTTCTAAATCCTTTCCCTTTATTTTCTCTCTTTCACTAGAACTGTTTGCAAGCATGATCCAAATTTCAGAATAATTTCTGTCACTTGACTGTCCTGTCAAAACTGTGTATTACTGAAAATAGGAGCTATTGAAAATTATAACAAGAGAATCATCTCAGAAGTTCTAAGGTACTTTTAAGTTTAAAGATGTGATACAAAACTTTAGGCAGGTAATTATTTTTTACTAAGTATTCCTTTTTAACAGTTTTTTCCTATTGGTGAATAATCTTTTATGTATTTTTACTGATGTAAGTGTATGAGAGCTTTGTTATTATAGTATTAGTCACATTTGGGGCTCTAATTCATGTTTACTGAGAAAAGTGTGAGTTTCCTTTCTGGCATTTCTGAGAACAATTGTGAGTCTTCTGATCATAAAAAATCTTAAAAACCACTACTCATTTGGTTTGATTTTATTTTCTTATTCTTTTTTTTGTCTTTTCTGAAGACTTTTTTGTATATGTTTGCCTTTTTACTTCTGAGCTTCTGAAGGGTGCTGTATTTCATTCTCCTATTTTTTCTTCCCAGCAGTAAATGACACAGCAGATCACGAGGCTCTGTACTTATTGTGGGAGATTTTAAAGGAAACTGATTACTTTGTGACCAGAAATAAAATTATGAGTTTGAAGCACAGGAAACGCAACCCTCTATGGAGCAATGTACTTACTGCATGGGCATATTTTCACCACAAAAAACACTGAGGTGTGGGGAATGACTTTTCGTGTATCTCAGTTGCAGCTTTAACATTGCAACAATGAACCATCTGTGTGGGTAAAAGAAGCTGCAGACACTGAGCCTGGTTAGGTTTTCCTACACTTGCCCCTCTTGCCACCCTGAAAAACTTAAAAATTTGATGCAGGCCCCAAACACCAGTTTAATAAAAAAAAGAAAAACATTGCTGCTGCTGTCTGTTCAGTACTATTTCATTTTTAGTTTACACTTCCCTTTGTGTTCTGAGTCCCATATAATGTGCATGAGTTTTTGCCTAATACTGTTGGAACTAAGAAATATTCCAATCTCTGACTTCAACAGAACTGAGTGTTTTTTAATTTAAGATTGATGATAAAAATTGGAATAGCTTGTTATACAGCTTGTGTTTGGCTTTTCGATATTCTGATATTTGTGTGATTAACGCTTAACAAAACAAATAAATGCACAGAATGTTACTCCAGCTAATTCTGAAATAGAAAGTCACAGTAACTATCTAAGTGCATTTAAAAATATCTGAAATCAGAGTGATTTGTACTGCAACTTTACTATTTTTGTCTGAACACTGGAAGTCTGAGGTGATGGTGGTATATCCATACCAGGTGCTTGTCGGGTTATATTTAGGACAGAGTGCACTAAACAAATGTTTACATATATGTGAAGCTTTATTTCACTTAATTTAAGTATCAACAATCCAGTGAATGTAGTGTAAAATTAAGAAAGAAGAGACTGAAACTATTTACATATTTAATTGCCTGCAATAACTAATGTAGCTGCTAAAAAAAAAACCAAACTTCTTTTAAGACATGGCTAGATAATTTTGTTCTGTCTTATAAAGTCAAATTATGGTTTTTTTACATAGACCTTGGGGGGAAAGATCAATAGGCTTCAGATGTGAATTTTGTACAAGAGTTTATAAATTCAGGTGCTTCCATGCTTGCTAGAGTCCAGGGTCAGCACAAAAAGAGCATTATGGGTTTTGCTTGGCATATGAAAAAATTATCAAGAGAATAGTTAACTATGACAATGATGATTTTCAATGTCAATTGGAAAAGCTACTGAGCAGCTAATTGATAATTTTTTAGAATAGCTTTAAATATTTCAAATGCAAAATAATGCAGGTGTAAGTATCTTTGTCTATTGCTCCATTTCAGGTACCCGTCAGCATAGCTTCTGCAGCAATGGTAAAAGGACAGGAGACATTTGTTGGAGGTTAATCCTATTGTTGCTGTTGCTATTATTCATTGTATTAATATATAATTGTAATAGTATCTTATACATTATTATTAATACAAATACTAGTACTACTAATAATAGTTCCATCCTCTTCCTCTCTTCACAATTCCTTTGATTCCTGCCCGCTCCTCAGTTCCTTCTTATACATTATTATTAATACAAATACTAGTACTACTAATAATAGTTCCATCCTCTTCCTCTCTTCACAATTCCTTTGATTCCTGCCCTCTCCTCAGTTCCTTCCTTTCTTCTTTGAGCTCATTTTCATCCTCTTCACTTTGCTCTTGATATCAGTAGCTGTGGGGAGAAGAGGAGGTGAGGCAGCCAACAACCTGGGCTGTGGAAAGCTGTCCAGGGGGCTGCAAGGACCACCTCTGAGAGGCACCTCTGACCAGCTCTGTAGAGGCACTTACAGATTAAACAGAGCCTTGAATACAACCTGCCAGTGAGTGGGTAGCAGTGGGAAAACCAAAAGTCCCTGCTCTCAGCGACTGTTCCAGGTGAGGCTGCAGGGCATTGTGGTCTGAAAGGAGTTTTGTACTCTTCAGTGTATAATTGATGGCTGAGGCACAGCGAGTCAGTGCAGCCTGACTGTCAGAGACCTTTTTCTTTTCTCTCTTGATTCTGAAAACCTGCATACTCTCTGGATTGAAAGACTGCAGACTTTATTCATAACAGTGAGATTGTTATCCTTCCCTACCGGTCTCTCCTCCAGCACGGCCTTTATCAGCTATTTCATTGTATCTTGAATGAACTCTACCATAAAAGTAAATTTAAAAAGACCTCTAAAAAGGTGCATACTTAAAGCTGGCTGTTTAAGTAGCTTTAATATTACAATGGATATGGTAATAATGTGAGAAGGAAAACATGAAATGCTATATTTGCACCACCTTTTACAATATGTATGTTATTTATAAATCATTAAATACTTGACTATATACAATGCCATCTGATGCAAAATACAGTTTGTTAAATTTTATGGTCCAGCTTCAGTTCAAAGCTGCATAAGCAATCCTAAAATGTTACCACTGTTTTTCCTTTCTCTGGCTGTACATCAACACAAACCAGCAGAATCTGGGTCTGTATATTTTAATTGCATACTTCTGAAGATTTTTTTTCCTGGTAATTGACAATGCAGTCTGTTTTTTCACCCATTTTTCTTTTATACCACCTTTACTCTGTTCAAATAAAAAGTATACGGCAGAAATGCAAACTACATGGGAGACATGAAACAGACAGCTGGTGTGTCTGCCTCAATATTGGACGCTGCTGATACCATTTGTTGCTGTTCTAAGGAATATGTAAAGAGCTGACTTCTGTATTTCTAGTTGAAAATGCATTTGTATGGCACTTATGCTCATATACTCTATTTATTTCCAATACTTAGGTAAAGTGTGCATGTTTAAATGAATATAATTATAAGTTTTTTGTGTGTGTGTGTGATTCTGTTTATTAAATACTAATCTATTTCTTTGTTGATTTCAAACTAATTAAGAAAAACAACTAAAATACCCAGCCTTTGTTTGATGTCCTGCTATGGTAAAGTGTAATACTTTTTACATCGTTACACTTGGAGAGTTTATGCACATATACCTGTTTTAGTTTGGCATTTAGATTTAGTTTCGTGATGAGCAAAAATACTTACAGTGTAAAGGTTATATTCCAACACATTCTCATATGCCCAAAACAAGTAAAACTTGTTTTATTTTCCAGCACAGAAGTCATGTTATTCAAACGGGCTGGGAAGGCTGCCCTGGTCTTTTCCCTATCACTGGACTCCTTTGAGTACAACAGTACCAACTAATTTTTAAATATCCAAACAGCCATGTGATCTGAATGAATTTAAACCCTTATTCTAGAACTACATAAGCTTCCATCAAACGGAATAGTTAAGTAGGTAGTACAGAAAGTAAATAAATGGTAGTTATTTTAGGAAAATGGATAGTCTACTTGCCTTTAGCAGGACTATTTAAGTTACAAAGATCTGATTCTTTTTTTAACTAAAAATCCCTTGCTCCCGTCTAACAAAGGAAGACAGAGAGAATTATTCAGGTGATAGGGTAAAAAGCAGGATCCATCCCAAATATGGCCAGAGGCACTTTGTCGAGTATCAGGTTAATTAGCTGCTTAACTTCATCTAGACCAGACAATTAATTAAACTTCTGACTGCTTCCAAGACTGACTAGCATGTGGGTGTTATTATGAATATTAGATTCATGTGGGTATGATTTGAGCTGGCAAAGAATGCACTGTTTGAGACCTGCTGCTTTGAACATGACAATGTTCACACCACACTGATGTGCAGATTAGTAGGAGACCATTTTCACTCACAGACACCCAGAGTTTGTTCAGCCCACGCTAATAGCCATCACAGGGGTTTGGTGGGGGCATGTACACATCGGCTCTCAGAGGGGTGAGCTATGCATCTTACAGCTCTCAATGGCAAGAGGATTTTGGCTTGCAAGGTCAAGGAGGTTGGCCTCCTGTGAACTGGAGCAATAGAGAACTGGGTCATGACCCTGTAAAGATTTCTGCACATGCTTACTTTCAAGCATGTGATTAGGGCCATTGTTTGCAGTGGTGCTGTTTGCATACCCAAATTTAAGCACACATAATCTCTTGCAATTTTAATTTTTCACTGTCTATGGCTTGAAAAATATTTTGGAGAAAGGTAATCTTTTCTAGATCCCTTTTATATTACAGTCAGGTGTCTTTCAGTAGCAGTAAAAGTAAACTAATTCAAATCTACACTGCATAGAGCATTCTGCATCAGTCTGAAAAGGAAGACCAGGAAATAACTGCAGTTAAGGCTTTAAAAATCTAAATTCCACTTTTTAAATAGGCCATGAGTAAGGCTAATTGCAAAATGCACCTTATAATTTGTCCCTATCTCCAGTTTCAACTCTAAATAGAGGCAGCTCTGCATTTACTTGGGTGTCGGAGGTCATGGCCAAGGTTCTGTGGAAGTGTTTTAAGAAGCTTGGTTAATCTTTGCCAACACTCACCCTGGCTCTAGCTAGTCTTCAGAAATACAATTTTCATGTTTATGCAATTAAATTAAAAATGCCAAACCTCAGTCTCAGTGTTAATGGAAACATATGACAAAATCTCTGTCCCTTCACTGAAGAGAAAAATGGCTATAAATAAGGAAATAAAACTTCTCTAGCAGAGTGGTTTTATTTTTAAAAAGACAAGCTTATATATTTCCAAATATGCATAGTTGTTTATTTTCCAAATGAGCTACTTATTCCTGTGAAGCCCTAAAACTGATTTCACATCACTCAAAGTGGGATTCCACAATTTGTAGGAAAAAAAGCAAAGGAAAGAAAAAAAGACATTTTTCTTTGACAATGAAAAACAAATTAACGAGTTTGGGATGTGGTTTATAGTCTCCTTCCAAAAGCCTACACACACAAGCCCTCTGAGGATGCCTCCCGTGTAGCCTATGTAGGCTGTGCTAAAAGCACAGAACCCCTCGACCCAAGTTCTGACAGCGATCAAACAGCAGCTCCTTGCGGGACTGGACCATTACTCTGAGGCAACGCAGTAACAATTCAGCTTTACAGAGCACAGTCAGAGAAAGAAAGAAATAAGAAGAAGTGAGATGTTGATCTCACATATTTACATTACCCCAGATTTTTTGTCCAGGACTTAGTGTCACTTAGTATCTTCTCATGGCAATGTGAAAAGCAACAAGGATTAGAAAATAGAAAGGAATCCCATCCATTGCATTCTGTAAGGACTACAGAGTTTGAATAAAGAAAAAAAATTACATTTTTAACCTGTATGAGAATATTCCTTAAGACATGAACCACAGAAATAAAACTGTGGCTTTACACAACAGAACATAACTCAGATGAGAGTTTATTCTGCTCATGACCATACCTACAAGCAGAGAACCATGCTGGTTGGCAAATTTGTGAACTTTTCACACATGCCCTGATAGCAAATATTTGAGCTCTTTAAAACTGATTAATTCCACTTAAGACAATACTTTCATGCTTCAAGTTAAGACTATGTCTGTTTCAGCACACAGATAAACAAACATTTTCATTATTAGGTCCCTACAGAAAATGTAATAAAGGAAATTTGCAAATCACAAAGTAACTGAAAGATTAAGCACTCTTCTTTGTAACATATGCAAACTGCTATGATTTATAACTGCTGGAGGTGTTAGCAAAATCTAATTAACGTATTTTTTACTGTGATTAAGATAGATGACTAATTTGTTTCCATCAGTCACTTTCTTTCAGAACAAGCCTAAATAAAACTTTAAAAAAGTTCTAATATAGCAAAGTCTAAAAGAATAAAAGCAAAGAAAATGAATTCATTCCGTTTTAAACATATCACCTGGAATGATGTACTATTTCATGCATTTTTTGAGAATAGAGATTTTAAAAAGAACTACGGGTATCTTTTTTATGACTGAATGAAACTTTAATAGAGAGGAGGTTAAGAAGTTGAACCAAAGCAACAATAGCGCTGTAGTGAAAGAGGCATGTTCTTTTTCATGCACATTGTTTCCCCTCAGAGGTCTGTCACTCAGTAGAATAGATGTACTTTGACTCATGGGTGGCGATGTACAGCCTAAGCTTAGCCTGAATCCTCTCCTAAAGGCTGAGTCCTGCAACCAGATCCTGACAACTTCCCTGCAGCACTATAGCATGTTTCACTAATATGAGCTGATAGGATTAGCAGCAGGCAGCAATTACAAACTCTTCTTTGTGAGTCCTGAAGAGTTTTGATTCCTGTGTCAAATGATGCTGTATTTCAGATTTCTTTTGTGGTGAAGCCTAAACCTTGAGTATTGAGATTAGATTTACACAGTCCAGGAAAACAAAACAATAAAGGATACTAAGTTGTTTAAATTGAAGTATGTCTATACTGTTTTATTACAAGTACGTACCCGCATCCCCCTCCAATTACTAGGACTATTCACAGGCCATAATATAGTTGACTGGGAATACTGCTAAAGACACTAAAGCAAGATTGTTATCAGCACTTCTGCACCCATTTCCTAGTCTAATATCCAAAGCAGTCTCACAGTAAAGGAAAAGCTTTGGAGTCTGCTTGACCCTGAAGAGACTTTTATCGTGGAGGTAAAAGTGTGTTCACGTGTGATCTTTTAACATAGAAACTAAGTAAAACATAAAAAGAAGTAAATAAACAATGCAAACATTCAAACTCACTTGATCAAGGGTGCACACAAATTGCAAATAAAAAACATGAACTGAAACCGGTGGTATTATTTAAACATCCGTGAATATTCACTAAGATGAAAAATATTAGGTTTTATTCCATCAAACTGTACACTTTACCTTAGATTAATTGAGTTTTTTTCTTCTGATAGACATATATCTGTGTACACGAAAATAACCTAGATATTTTCTTTACACCGAGTGAAGGGCACAAAGATGGCTTCCCTTGGGGTGGCCTCCCCAGATGTCTGCCTTCACTTGACATCACGGCAGGTGAGTCAATTTCTTTCTGAACTACTGATATCTGGATCATCAGAACTTTGTAATTGGTGGTAGTCATGCGTGACACTACCAGCTGCCTATGCATCTGTGAACTGGGACAGACAGCTAAAAATTTCACCAGGCAGTCCCACCTGTCAATGACAACCCAAAGTAATATTTATTAAACTGATTAACTGTTCAATGAGTGCACCTCTAAGTGAAAATGGAATAAAGATTTCTTCAGATTTTGATTAAGAAGCCTTGCTGAACCCAAGTGGAAGACACTCTTACTTTACAGCTTCCTGCTTCATTCTCTACTTGTATTTGCTTTGTAGGAATTGGGAGCAATTAATGACATTGGGTTTGCAGAAATATGTCATATAGACAAGCTATGGTACTGTACCATACGGTACTATATTCCTTTCTGCTGATTACGCTACAGACTCATTAAAGGGTGAAAATTACCTGGGACTGAAACAATTCAGCCCTCTAATCTGCTGACAAAATCAGAAACCCAAATTTAAGGACATAGTCAAAATAGGAGACATCAGGTTTAAGTCATTATGAGAGTGTAAGAAATTATATGAAAATAAAATAACCTTCCATTAAGACAGTACACGTTTTTATACAGACCTAGTACATATTGGTTTTAGAAAACTAATCCTGATAAATTAGAGAGTAGCTCTTTTGAGACACAAAAGGTCAAACAGTACATTGCAGGTCTCTGAATGTCTTCATATGAATATTAGATTTAGAATCCTGTGCAAAACTGCTACGAAAAAAAAGACGAATTTACTTGCATCATTCATGTGATTCATGTTCACATTCCAGTCTGTCATTTCAATGAAAGTTCCTAAATCTTTGAGAATATAACACAAAATAAAACTTAAGTGTTTTAGCTTTCTTATACAATCTATCCTCCGTAACCCTCACTCAAAACCAGTGAGTTTGCAGAATAGTAAGATGAGCTCCCACCTTTTTTTCAGATTCTTTAAACAATAGAACTACTTCTGAGAAAAGCATATTATAACTTGAGCAGTGAGCACAAAACAAAGGATTTAGCATGATGTGTTTGGGATAAGTGAGAAATATTTTGCCTATGTATCTGAAGTCTAATGACACCAGTTCACAAGTAAAAAGAAATCTCATTATACGTTCCAAAGCTTGTAATTTTCTCTCTCAGATGTATGAAAAGGGTGACTTGGCAATAAGTTTCTTTTATCTATAAGGCTGTATTCTTTGAAAGCTGGTACAATGACCTCAGTGATCAGTTAAAATTATGAGCTAAAGCTGATGACTCTGATCTCTTTATATGCATTTTCAATTTAGAACTCAGCATTAGTCTCGTTTTGTACCTAAAATACATGAATCCATCTATGTCTGTCTGCATATCTGCCCATTTATCGTGTGGTATCTGTTTTGCAACAAGAATAGTGACATTTGGAATGCACGAAACATACTTATCAGAAACTTAATATGACTTCCACATAGTATAGGAGTTTCTAGGGCAAACAAGTTGTTCTTGACAGTTTGGATGTATGAGAAATCTGTCAGAATTTTTTTCATTTCAAAAGGAAGTCTTGACATATCTTGTTGCATTTCCAGAAATGGAACAAAGCAATACTTTATGGTTAAGACATGGATGTGAGCCAACAGTCAGTACCCTAAGGTGAAAAGTTGGACCTGCCTAGCAATTCCTGAGTTTTCAAGCAAGAGTTCTTCAGTTCCATATAATGAACAAGTGAAAAAATAATTAATTCCAAGTAATGAAGAGGTGTGCTCATCTCTACTGAATCCTTCAGTGTACTCTGGGCAAAGCACCCTCTGAGCATGACATAAAGACAGCACTTGGTATAACAACTGAGAAAACCTGCAACACATCTAAAGTAGCCTCTCACTTCTATACAGCTGTAAAAGCTCTGCAGTAAGCCCCTGAAAGAGAACATTTATGTGTTTTATGTTAATTTGAAATGCTTGAAAGCAGTCAAAAGAGAAGCTTAGTCCTGAAGAAATCCCAGCTTTAAATCCCCCTTAAGCCAGGGCATGTCTATGATGTTGCCTTTTTCTTTTTTTTAAGCAACTGCAATTCTTTTGTTACTTCTGAAATGCTAGGTATGTTTCATGCAGATTTGATTTTTCATATCACCTGTTAAAGGGTGAGTCAAAATTTCCTCAGCATCCCTAGAAATCCTAATAGCCTGGCAGGCTTTTCAGCCAGGACCTAATATTCTTCTGTTCTTTGTGTGTGGAAGCTTCTGTCCCCATGAGTCTGTGAAGGGTGACCATGAAATGTGGGTGGAAGCCCTTTATGGCACGTTCCCACTCCACTTCCCAGTCCTTGCCAAGAGTGTCTTGGCAAGAACCTTTTGGCAAGGACTGTGAATTTGTCAGATTTTCAGATGAAGCAGCAGCGGCCAAAAATTTCTTAGGTTCTTCCCGGTGCAAAATCCAAAGGAACCTAGTGTAAGGTTCCTCCACTTCAGTGTTGGCATCAAGACTGGAGGCTTATTCCACGGGAAATAGGCTAACGGGAGACCAAGGCAGTTTTATCTATTCTCTAGGACAATTCTCCTTATGCCTTCCATCCTTTTTGTCCAGGATTGTGAAATTAGGAAAGATCATTCAGAAATGATCTGACACCCACTGGAAATATGAACACTGAAAACTGAAATTCCTGTTAGTTTATACAAAAATACTGTAAATGGGGCAAGGGATAGTGGTGGGGAGGTTGTGGTAGTGTTTGTCTTTTGATTCAAATTTATTTGGACTGGGTGTAATGTTTCACTTTATTCTCAAGTGAAGTACCAACCATACTAATGGTACTACTCATTGAAACTATATTAGTAGTGAAAGGACAGACCTGTCCACACAGATATCCTGCTGAATTCAGCTGGCCGGTTGCTCCTGAACTCAGTAGCTGATTTTATACCAATGCGAAGGTTAATGAACTGTTTTCTACTCCTTTCCAGGAGCAAATGTCAGCCCTATAGAGGTTCATTGCTCACCAGAACTCAATCTGGAGTCCTAGTCTGGCACAGGAAGACTAATAGGCTAATGCATTAATTCACTGAGCCTCTCTGCCCTTAGACTGGTTGTGCATTTTTTAACATGAACTATAGCAGCTATGGCATTCAATCATATCTTCATTTACCTTCCAACTATGATTTCAGAATGCATATAAAATGCTCTATATCCTGATTATTGCCATCAATATAAATATAAACTACTATAGAAGGGCAAGGGAGGAAAGAGGAAGGCTTTTGGATTCAACCAATAAGCATAAATGCAGAAAAACATGTACCTCACAGCTGGCTGAATCCCTGAACAGCTAATTAAAATGAAGCCTTGTTTAATTTTTCCCAAGAATGATCTGTTTTGGCTATCTGCCAGATATAGGTAGGTGAGGAATTTCCTGTGTTTTTTCCACTGCATAAAGAATAATTTGTGCTTAGTCATACATGACCAGAAGTACTTTTTTGACCATTCTCAGAATATAACTATTCCCAAAATTATTTAATATAACTGGGCAGTCTCACTAATGAAATAGGTAGTACAGGCGAGGTTATATTTTTTTAGGGTGAACATCTGTTCTCTGTGTGATGGGAAATAAGCAGTGATTAATACTAACATATGGATTAATGCAACACAGAGGAATTAGAAGAACAGCAGTGTTTAAAAGATTTATTTGTGGGCTAAGAAGATGAGAAGAACAAGCTACATCCATGGGTTAACCATTGGTAAGGAAAATGGAAAGTTACTAAAATTTTGGTGTTACTTCTCCACATCCTAGGAAGCAGACTTCAGCTGAGGCATTACAGAAAGTGTCTTGAATCCTTATTCCTGGTGAAGAATATTAGTCACTGGCTAAAAGCAAGGACAGCACAGAGAGAGAATCAAAACTTGTCCAAGTGATATGGCTTTAAGACTTCAATGTGCAGCAACATCACTCAAGTAGAGGGTTGATCTTAGCATAGGGAAATTTTAGGTCACAATGGAAAAACAGTGAAAATTTAAAGAATATATACAATAATTGTTTCACAGTTACTTTACTTCCGGTGACATTTAAAAAATTTGAAACATGACAAAGAAACCTAACCTCATTTGAAGTAACCATGTGAAATTTTGCACTTTAATCCTTTTACTTTCAGAGAAGCCCACAGCTTCAGCTGAGGTCAAGTCTATCAGCAAGTGAGCATCTCCCTTTCTGTTATGTCAAGAGAAATACCCTGAGATATAATCACATTCTGAATGACTAAAACAATGAGAGAGTCAGTGGTGGAAAAAAATACGCAAACTAACATCTATTTGAATTGTTCATTTCGTTTTCTCTGTTCTATGGTATAAGCAATAGGATAAATCCTCTTTTTCATCATTCAGGATGAAAGTTTATTTGAAGTTGGAGACTATAGCTGCCTTTTCACAGTAAATTGACCTTGTTCCATGCAGCCAATGTCATAATGCTCTGCTTTATCTAGGCTGAGAGAGAGAAAATCGCAAATTGCTTCTGCATGATTAGTTCTGCCACTTCAAACGTGTTTCTTCCGAGTTGGCTTCCACACTTGCTTCTAGAGATATGTGCCGCTGGGAAACCCTAATCTGTCTCTGAACTCCTCTGATTTAGTAACCCTTTACCAGCCAGTCTCTTAAGTCAGTGAAATGACTCTTGTTGAGAACAATAGAAATGGTACAGAAAAAAAAGAAGACAGTTTTAGTAAGCTTTTCTCACTTAGCAGAGGGAAGTCCTTTCAGATTAATGGAGTTTTCACAGATATGTGTTAATTTGTACTACCCTTAACGAAGCATTTTTCTTTTCTATACATAATACATCTTGATGAATAAGTAAATGTTGGATATCTTTTCATCTTGAAATACAGAAACATATTTACCTTATTACTAAATTGCTATTTGCGTATTATCATCTAATTAACTCTAAACTCACAAATCTCCATTGTTCCTAGTTTTACTAGTGTATTTCAAATAAAAAATCCCAAGACAGTCACAGATGAAGAAAACCCAGGACAAAAATGACTGCTGTGATGTACTCTTGAAATAAAAAACAGCCACAATTTTTTTTATACAGCCAGGCCAAACTACTGCCTGCTGTTCCAGTCTGGAGATAACTATTAAAAAACCATGTATAGTTGATAAAAGATATGCAGGTAGTGGCACAACTTGGAAATTTATAATTATCCATAGTATTTTTGTGTCCAAATCTAGAAACCAAGGAAAAAAATGCAAGAGTGGTGTTAGTCCTGTAAGACTGTCTCACTATTTGGTTTCTCTTTGGGCAGGACATCTGTACAGTTGTCACTTTGCAAAGTTAGGACACAATGCAGCAAAACATCAGTTTCTCAGATTCAAGTTTCTTCTCCTCCCTGCTAACTCTGCCTGATATCACTCATGCTATATCCTCACTGTGAGAGAATCACAGGGAGTATCCACATATGGAAAATCAAGTCCATCTTCTGGGTATTCAGAATAAGGCCATAAGACTGAATTGCTTACATGATCTACTTTAACTGAAAAATAAGAATCATTTACATTTAGGAATTAATCTTTTATATGTTACTTTACTCTGTAACATGAGCATACAGCGCTGAACTCTGTGTGCTGCATCATACTTAGCCATATTAATGCAGTTTTTATTCACAAGGGTTTTATTTTATTATCACTATAAAAATGAAAGAACAAAGAATTAAAAACCTGCCATGGCTGACAAATCATTTTCACAGAAAAAAAATTTCATGTATTTATTTTTTTAATGCAAACCAATCCTTGAAGCTGGTTTCCTCCTAAAAACTCAGAGCCAGTTACCATATCACTCTATAAATTACAAGCATGTAGTGATTTTTTTTTTTCCTGGTGAAGTAGAGCAGCAGTAACAAGCTGAACATGACAAGTATTTAAAAATAAATTGCTTGATAAAAAAATGAAGAAGACGAAAATGCCAACTTCATGTGACAAGATTCATGCTGAAGCAGTGTTTTCAGATATTTTTGACCAAAGAAGGATATAACAGTTTAAAGGTGAAAAGGAGTATGGGGAATCTGCTACCTGACAAATAAGTCTACGTATCAAAAGATTTTGCTAACCAGTCTGACACATAATGGCACATGATGTCAACTACCATTAAAGGCTTTACAAAAGATGACAGCCTGGAGAAACAAGAATTGCTTTCCAAGAAAAGAGTTTCTGTTGAATTTTGTATATTATTCCCAAGCATTAGAAACATATCAACAACAACACTGCAGTCAAGAACCAAATAATTTTTACAATCACTAGTCTTGTGGATTATTTACAGGCCTGTGTGTCAGGAAAATTTCAATCTAGATCCCCTTGGAGTCCCTCACCATTGTGAAAAAATTTCAGATATTATATGCATTTTCATAATTATATCTTCCCATTAATTTATGAAAGTAAAAGTAAGTACTTTTTTAAAGTCATTATTTATTATTGTATGTCAACAGGTTGAATTGAATTCACAGGACAAATCTAATATAAAGCAGGTAATCTATAAAAATTGTTGATTTAACTATGATTTTGAATTGACTTCAGAAAAAGAAGCACCTTTGCCTGCCGTGGCAGTTACAAACCTCTAGGCTATGTTTCCATGCTGATAAATTGACTATGCAATGGCCAAACTGTGCAGATTATGACTGTAAACATACAAAAGAAAGTTTCTGTGTAGTAAAATATATTAAAATAAATTGCTTGGGGACTTCCCATTAATAAACAAGATTTCATCAGGTCCTTACAGAATAAAAATAATCTGAAATGTTTGCATTTTGTTTTGTTTCATCAACAACCACCGTGACTTTTTAACTAAATGTAGAACTCCAACAGGATTCTCATCAGAAGTTCCTGGCAGTTAAATTTTCTGTATTTCAAGATCAGATAAGGATAATTTTTGTGTCCTTGAGGACATTAGAAAAAAGAATTCCCATCCTCTCCAAAAACCCAACAATAAACATTTGAACTTCATCTGAAGAATTTCAGGACAAACTTCATAGTGAGCACCAAGCATTACATGTTAAGAACTCCTCACAGACGTTTTGATTTTCTCCAAGTGCTATTGAAATGGCAGTTCTCAAACGCTGAATTCATTTCTGCCTTTCACTTTACCAAATATTATTGCTATTGTTGCTGTGTTCAAAAGCCTAAGAGTGGGACCCCATCTCCTTCATCCCTCTCATCCCTAAAAACACGGGCACACCTCACTGGTCAGTGGAGGAGAGAAGTCAGTGCAAAATTTCTGATTAACATCAGCTGGAAACAGTGTCATCCCATAAAAGAGAATACATCTCTAAACAAGACTTTGTGCTATATTAATGCTTTATGACTTTATTAAAAGCTCATTAATTACTTTTAAACCATCCTAATAACAGATCAGTTGTGCTGGTAAGTTGAATCTGGTCAATGCTTACACTCAAATGTACTTATTTAGCTAACCACACAGGTGGATTAGTAAAGAGTAACAAAACAACTGTGCAGTCTTTGCAGTTTTTTCTTAAGTAAGAAATACTTCCCTGTGGATAAGGTCAAAACATCATTATTTTCCGTACTGTCAATGAAAGTGTAAAATACATCAACAGCCTGAAATGTGCCATGGCCTGCAGATATGTACATCTTAAAACAGATTCAGATAATAACAGAGAAAAGAAAGAGAAATTTCAGGACTAATCATGTTTGTGAGGCAGCAGGTTCACAGTTTCTCTGAGATAAATACTATTCCTGGTTACATGGTCAGAGTATCTGTGGTCACCAGTGAAGCAATTGCAAAGAATCAAAAGCAGAGACTGATGTTTAGTATTTTTAATGGAAGAATTTACTTTCTCAAAACCAGAAAAATTCAGAATCAAGATGTTTTCCTGATTTTTTTTTTTTTCCTATATTAGAAATGTTGTATCTGGAAGCAGTGCATTGCAGTGCTCCTGGTATATCCCTGCTGTACATTGGTACTTACTGAGGACTTCCTAGATAGTTGGAAAATGGAAGAATATCTCAGAAAGATTAAAAACTGTCATCTGTTATTACAGAATGTACAACTTGTACATTCTCTGCTTCAGGCTACAGAATTCAATAACAATAATGCAGTCTCTCCTTTGCTTACATGGGTTGGTTGTTGAGAGCATTCTTAAAAAAAATATAAGGTGGAATTCTTGTTTTCAAATGAATGAATTGGATTAAGATTTCCGCACCTGTATTGAAAAAGCTAAATGTAATAATTATTACTTACAAAAATAAGGATAAATAACAGCTGTTTTGGTTTGAAAATCCTTCTGTGTTAGAACTTGATGGGGTTGAGTAGGGTTTTTTTGTCTCTGCTGAAGCTGCTCATCTTCTGTGTAAAGAAACAAGCAAGAAATTAAAAAAAGATTCTACAGGACTTCCAGCACTGATCCCTTTCTTGACATAGGCACTTCTGTGTAGACCAGTAATTCAAGAATTCACATTCATCTTTGTTTATAATAGCCTAATAATGTACAGAAAAGTGAGCATGCTGTTTCTTGAATGTCAGTCATTTCATTCAACAGCAGGAATTCACAAATGTGGGAGAGCAATACCACATCTATTTTTAGGTAAGCAAAAGGTATCCTTTTAAGGATAGCAGTGCTTTTTCCCATATCAGAGTTAGCTACTCTCCTGCAGGTAAAAATCCATTGTTAACACTAGCTGCCTATTAGCCGTTAGCAATAAGCCTGAGCTGAACATGGAACAGATCTGAACTTCTTCACAACTGATAAGTATTGAAGCTTAGTATGGGGTACTGCTTGTTCAATTACTGTGAAAGATACCAGGCACAACATATAGGTCTGAATCTCGGATAAAAAAATATTCTCTACCATTGGGTTTTGTTTTGGTCCCTTTTTTGACAGCATTAATATTGTGAAGCAGTTCCTTTTCTGTGTTCAAAACAGGGTCTTCCTGAGTAAAACTTCTACAGTATTCTGTAACAGGTGGAATTAAATATCCTTTTTCTTTGAGAAAGCTTGAAAGTTATAAATCCATTCAAAAACAAAATTCAAGTGTTTCTCTTGATCTCATGTAAATTCCTTAAAAATGAAAATTTATTTGTGGCAAAAAAATAAAAGAGAAAAACACATAGTATGTTTCAGAAGTTTACACACATTGGCTAACTGAGATGTAAATTAGGATGAAAGAGGAGGTAGGTGAAATAAATCTAGTGCTTATATGCTTTCAGCCCCAGTATCACCACCTTTTTTAATCTCTAATAATTTCCTTGATTCCCATTACCAACTACTGCTCTCTTAAAAACAACTGTATTAGGACCTTTAAAGGGCAAGGAACACCTATGATTTCAAACATATCTGTACTTTATAAATATACATATGACAAACTTTATCTGATACATTCCATTCTTGAAGTTTATTCCAATTAATATCTATATTTGCACTTTTGTCCCCCACGTTTACAAGTGATGACTTCAATGATGATTGCAAAACTTTTTTGGCACTCTGGACACAATCATCAGCTGCCAGGCAGGTATCACATCCCTGTTTATGGAAGTTTGGGGATTTTGCACATAGTCTTGTACTATTCTGTAGGGACTTTTCCTTTTCTGATCATCGGCAAATTTTGGCTGCCAGTGCCACACTGCCTTGCTGCACACACAGCAGTGACTGGGGATCAAATCAACACTCTGGAAATCAGCACTCCTTCCTCAAGTGTTAAGTAGGGCCTTTATGCAAACTGAATAACTCTAATAGTGAGGATATCCTCAATGACCTGCCTCCTACTTGTGGATTGAAAATTAGGCCTAAGCATGCCAATTGCCAGATAATGCTGTTACAGGGAGACTTGTGTACAAACTGAAAGGTTGAAGTGCACCCTTTCAGCACCCAGATCCATTCCCAGCAGGCTGGCTGCCGCTCCCCAGCTGATGCCTGAGGTGACACTGGTGCTGGGGGCTCTCAGCATTTGCCTTCACACCCCTGTGGCCAATGGATCCAGGAGGCTGCCTGGAGCATCCCCTTCACTGACACGTCCTGGGAAGCTGTGCCTTGCAGAAGCATGATCTCGGCTGATGACAGGCAACTCAAGTCAGTCCAGGGAGGCTTAAAGGGAAAAGAAAAAAAAAACAAGCAAGGGAGTGACATGTCACTTCACACTGTGCTGTGGTCACTTTAGCTGAGCTGTGAACCACAGCTCTTTTGAATGCAGAAAGTTGCTCCGATAACCCTGTAGGAGAATGATATGGGGAGATGAGGCATGTCTCAGAAATGTGAGACTTTTAAGCCATCGGCACTCTGGGTTTTGCTCCCTGTTTTAGCTCTTGGTAACTGCTGCAGTATAGATTGCCTGTGTGCAAAATATAGATTTATCACAAATAAGGGTTTGACTATCTCTAGGGGAAGAGGGATCCAAGTTCATGCTTTCAGAGTGACTCATGGTCTTAGATGCTGTTGGGCTTTGTTACCAGAAAAAGGCATGTGCTGGCTATTGGCATGTGCTGAGCACCCCACGGATGAAAACAGCTCACTACTTAACATCAGACATCGGACATTCAAAGCCATGCTGAAAAATCTTCCATATTTGTATAAATTCAGTTAAACTGAGCATAAATCAATGGCACTGAGATGGTCAGGCCACATCCACATCGTCATTTGAGTTGTTTGGTCGTTCAGTGCGTATTGTCATTTTACCTTATAGGAGGCATTTAAGGATTACCTGAAGGATCTAATTTATAGATAGTTTCTTGCTTTTCGCCCAGCCTGGAATGAAGCAGCTTATTGCTTTGCAGGAGCTAGATCTCTGTGATCATAAACACAACTCCTGAAGGCAATCTAGGCATGGCCACAATGGCTTTGTCTTAATACACAAAGTTCTCACAAGTTTATAGCAGTGGACAGTCATCTTTTTTGAAGACGATAGTCTGTTCCATGGACAGTAATGACAAAACGCAGATGCCACTAGAGTGAGCAATTCAGAACCTAGAAGGCTGGCTTGCTTCTGTCAGAACCCTAATAAAGGTAGAAAAGCAAAGTATTGCGTATTTATATATCTTAATTGCCCCTTGCTTACTAATAGTAAATCTTGCAGGCCAAGAAACATAAACCAGTAAAATCAGAATCTCCTACTGCTTTCAGATTTTAGATTATGCTTTATGCGCCAGAAGCTTATTCACATTACGAGAAAGAAATCTTAGAAAATAATTGCTGTGTGTTTAAAATGTGGGAACAGCAAAACTCCTGTGTAATTAATGTTGTATGAAAACTCTCTTGTCATGGTCCAATTGGTATTGATACGTTTTCTTAAAATGAAAAGGGAAAAGATGAGTTCTGGGCTTTATTTCAGCCCCATCAATATTTCAGCTCCATTAGCTGCTAATTCTCTGATGTCATTCATACCACTTAATATCTTTGTTGCTCAGTTTCCACCTTTTTTTGTAGAGGATAAGAATGTTGAATTTTATTAATTACTTTACAAACTGTATTAAACTTAACAAATGTTAGTTACTAGTTTTTATGAATCTCAGTTCTAACATATTTATGCTCCCCTGCTCTAGAGTGATGTGAATTTCTTAAATTTCAGAAGATGAAAAGCCACAAAATTAGTTATAACTGAAATGGAGCCATATCTGCCTTCAGCGAGGTTTTCTATCTCTGAAGGCACTTGCTGGCCTTTGCCATGAGTATATCTCAGCACTCAGCAATCACAAATGTTTTTTATCCTCCCACTACCTCTTTGAGATAGGGCAGGATTGGTGTTATCTCCAGTATTCAGGTGGAGAAGTGAGGTCCAGGTAAACTGAGAAGAGAGTCACATCACACGTTTGTGACTGAGTTAAATGTGTCACACATGTGTGCCAAGACCATCTAGATAGTAAGGGCTCTTGTGCTTCTTAGAACAGCACAGATCACAAAGTCGAGGACAAAGTATGTGACAGCCAAGGACAAAGCCTTCTTGTCAAGGCTTCTTGGTCAAGGATAGCGTACTTCCAGATAAAGCCATGGCCTGAAAATTGTTTAAGAAATGCTGAAAAACTACAATAGCAAAGCCACTTCCATTAACACAGTGCTACAGCGGTTCCTGGCTTTCAGTCAGTACAAACAAACCCTCATCCACTGTGGCCTTGCAGCACACCTGCTCTCAGAAGGTGGTGGAGGATGGAGGCTGGTGCCTTCCACTCCTTGGGGCCAACAGCTCAGCGCAGCTGAGGTAGTTAACAGCCAAGATAGTCCACTTTCAATGTTTCACCTTTTGCTCCCCTGGAAGTCCTGTGCTGGCTGCCAGAGTCATTGTCCCAGGCCAGCTGCAGAGAATACTTCTTCATATTGTTTAGGGAATAGGACAAAAGTGTTTCATTTTTTCATTAACAAAACCTTTATATGCTAGAGCAAGATGTTGGGTGACACTTTGTATAACATCCCATCTTTCTCCACTTCATCACCTTTGCCACATATTCAGAAACACTGCCCATGCTGTCTGAATTCCCTAACCTAGTTCTCTCATCCAGCACCTGGGTTTGATCCAGAGCCTATGGGTATTATTCCACTCTCTTCAATACCCACTGCATCAAGCTGCTGAACTGTCATCTAAACACACGTTATTAGCCTTAACATTACAAACTGAATACTTTTGACCCACGTAGACACCAGTATATTTAAATGGACANGGAAAGCAAACCATGTCTGAATCCCACTGTGTGTGGATTTTCATGCTACTTATCTCAGGGCTGTGGATAGTGAGTAAACATTACACTGGAGGTGTCTCTTGGTTATCCATGACAGAATCAATCAAATACATTATTTCAAAAACCAAATAGGAATTCAGCCTGAGAATCTGTGTTGCACTCCCATTGCAACCCACTCCACAGTTGCAAACTAAGCTTTCAGCTTTGCTGGCATAAATTTTGCAAATGAAAGTTCAGCAATTAACTTGGGACTGGGAAGAGCCTTTTTGGTTTAGAGTTAAACCAATCTACTCATGCATGATGACAATGCAGAACATTTGTTTATTCTGATACAATCAGCCACAAGCAGCCGGTACACAGAAGTATTTTCAGTGTGCATCTATAAGGATGTTTAAAATGCAAGGTCTTCTAACATTAAAACCAAGAATGTATAAGGTTTATGTGTGCCTGGCTTAAAAGAGTGTTCTTTTTTAGTTTTCTTTTTCCTTTTTTGAAAGAAGCACAAAATGACTGCCAAGCTTAAAAATAATGCGGATCATGTTTCTGCGTCTGTTAGGTGGTGCTTACTGGGCAGTCTGGCTCTTGTCAGTAATTCTTCAACTGCTTTGCTGCAGTGGATTTACTGTAGTGAGTTATGAGTTGGGGTTGGTGGGAGGGATTCTTTGTCCCAGTTGCATTTAAAATTACATCTAATCTTATCAAGGAGCTCGTCATTGTTTCTGGCTGCCCATAGCAGGTACAGTACTGCTTTTGTTCAAGTCTGTTGCTTTACCAAATAAAGGCAAGAACTGCTTGCTTTTCTCATACAAGTAGTCCAATTGATTTCTGCAGGAATACTTGCATGAGTAAGGCAAACAGGATTTGGCAGTAAAATTGATTAAAAAGAATCTGAACACAATATTCTTCCAGAGGAAGTACATGTTGATTGAAAAGTGCTTAAAGAGACAGGTAAAATGAATAGATATAATTAAAATTTAGACGCCAGGTATGTCTAAAGCAAGTGAAAGCATGAAACAGTATGAAATAAAGAACAAAATCAAAACAGCAGCCAGATACTAAAAACTTTTCACTATTTATCAAAAATTAAACCCTTTTTCTCAAATGGCAGGGTTTTATTAAAAGTTAGTTTTGAAACCTTTGAGTTTCAAAGCAAAATATCTAGAGAGGTACATAAATGCATAATGAGTATTTCCCCAAGCTCATCAGAAGTCCATGTGGTTTTGCTAAAAATTTTGAGCACCCCTGAGGTGCAAAATATTTCTTCAAGTGCTTGCATGTGGATTATAATATTTCAGTTTTTGTATTCATCTTGAATATTCTGGCATCCTAAAACTGAAATAACATTTGCTTGCCTCCCAAGGGAGTTGCATGCAAATACAAGCAGACCACAAAAAAAAGCATGCAGTTGTAATGACTCTTTCTTGCACTGCTTTTCCAGTATTCATCAGATATTTAATATTTAAGGACTTGTTGCTCAGCTAGTATCATCTATTTTCCTTAGCTGGAATTGCTGTGGGCTTAATAAGAAAGTATGTGTCATTAGTAGTATTTATGTCTTCATTTTAAAAACTTGCCCTGACCAGTACTGAGGAAATTATTGACATTGTAATACCAACACCAGAACAATACCAAGAACAGACCAACAGTGTCAATAAAGATTCCAAGTTAAATCAGACAGAAATAATTGGTATTAAGTTTTAATGGAAACTCTATTCTTGTCATTTTATAATTAAGATGCAAAAGGTAACTTGTTCAAGCAGGCTCCATTAAAATCATGAAAGAGATGGTGAATTAGTCTCAGTTGTTTGCAGAAGTGTAACTCATCCCAACCAAAGTTATCGAGCATTTTGAAGTAACCTAAGCAGAACCAAAATCTAAATAAGTTAACAGAATCAAAGGGTCCTGCATGTTGAGCAATTTTTCTCAAAATTTTAACATGTATATTTCATCAAAATTTAATTATATATCTCCTTAGAGACCAAAGTAAGCACTAGGGTTCCTGAAAGGCATAGGTAGGTGTCTCCACAAATTGCTCCACAGCAATTCTGCTCAGAGTGCAGCACTGGTTATTGGCACAGCAGCACTCACTTTAGTGTAACGGGTTATTAAACATGGTTGAAAATTGATGGAGCTTTCCTCATTCTTCAGGACTGTATCCATAAATTTAGATGCTTGTTTGAGACACTTGATTAGGAGCCTTGATTTCTTTATAGTCAGAGTATACAAAACTGTACCTCCAAAGACCTTCTCATCACATTATAGGAGTCTAGAGTTAGGTGAGTCTCATATCAAGGGCTTCAGTTAGGAGCCCAAAATTCATTGAAATGATTTCAGCTTTTATTGACAGAAAGAGAACAAAGAAACATGAAGATATAGGAAGAAATGTTCAGAGATTACGACTATTGAATTAAAAGATGAAATTGATAATTTGTCCATGACAACACAGACGATATTATAGGAAGAAATGACAATATATTTTTTTCTGACAAACACTTCAACAGTGAATAAGATAGATAACGATCAATAGGCTTATAAAATTGTGGACGTGTGTTAAGTAAATAAGAAAGATTTCAAAGAAACAATTTTTTGTAAAACATTACCAAAATAAATATCAAAGTAGAAGCCGTACAGGGTTAGACATTTATACGGATAATGAGAATTTCAGTAGCTATATCAGATAAGAAAAAGAAGATGATAGTACTTACAAACACTTTGATTTCATGGTGTAAGCCAACTACCACTTGACAAAAATGGGTTAATAGAGTCTACATCCACTTGTTCAGGGATATGATTGTTGCATATTCCCATAAAAAAGAGCTAGTTATTATTTTGTGAAGCATTTGCAAGACTATGTTTGAAATGTTAGCATAGGTTTCTTCACCTGTCTGAGTCTTCACACTACCAGCTGATTCTTGCTATAATGGAAGAATTTTGAGTTTACTCTGTTAACTTTACTGCTCTGTGACTGGTAATATCTAACATACACAAAAGTACTCAGATGTAAAACAGTGACAGATTTGTTTTGTTTCTGTTACTTCTGGCCTACAGATTTTTACAATAAAGAGAGAGAGACAGTGTTACTTGCATCCAATCTGACACCCAAGGTATCTTCAGATCGAAACTGCTTGGTTATTATGTGCTTAATTTGCCTGCACAAAACAATAACAGGACTAATTTTTACACACCACACTAATTTTTTATATTGTTTATTCAATCTTGGTACTAATATCTACTTTTAAGTAACTTCAGGTCTCAGCTTACACAACATCTGAGGCTGCAACTCTATTTAGGACAGAAGTCAGAACCTCAGTATACTGCGTATAAACTGTGTTCAGGTAACCATAAACTCAAAACTGTTTATGATTTATACAGGTGCTGAGCAAGTATGTCCAGAAATCAAATTTGTGACCCCCTGCTCTGCTCATTTACTGCATACTCTTCCTAAAAAACCTATGCAAGGACTCACTGCCATCTGCCAGTTTGTTACTTATATCCCCTCATCTAAAAGTCACCCAAACCTTTGGCCCACTGGGCCTAGAAAAATGCAGGAGAGTCTGAGTAACCTCAAGGGAGCTTAACTTACACAGACTTAGATATCACCTGCATGTTTGGCAGTGTCTCCTAGCATGATGTCAGAAAATGAGCCACAAAGAATTCATGCCACTGTTTTGATGTCAGAGGGCATCTACCAGGTGTTATTTTCAATAAAGTGTCCAAAACAACCAAAGGGCATGAAGAGTCCAGGATATTCTCCTACCAACAGGTCTTTAACATTCTTAAAGTGCTGCTCATTTCTGAAAAGGGATGATATAAAAATGACACCTCCTCATTCTGCACATCTGTTCCTTTTTTATAATGAGTTGGCTTCATATCTGCTGCCTGCAGAAACAGAACTTAAGCCTTACAGTGTTTTCTTTCTGTTGGTCTTGCAGAGCATGCACTGCAGAGAAGAAGCTGGATCACCCTTCCTTGCCTCATTTCTAACTATATGCAAGTTTGTCTGTCTGCATACGTCATCAAATGCACAACACAAGAATAAGGTAAAGCACTGCTATGACTGAGGCCCTAATTTCATAACCAAAACTGGAAGATTATTTCTGATTGAGTGTAAGGCAAAAACTATAATCTAGCTTGAGATCTACACATATTGTTTTACACAACAGTGGAAAACACCATACAGGGAATACACTTTTGGGGGGATCATTCATAATCACACATTCAAGAATTACTTTTTCTTAAACCTGATAGGTGTGTGAGAGGAACAATCTTGTATTCCAGAACAATTGCATTCATCTGAAGGTGTTCTGCCCATAAAAGAAATCAGTGCTGGGTACAGGTTTCAAAATGAGAACATCTAATTGGTCTTGCCACCTTTTGCTTTTCTCTTTCTCTTTGTATTACATCAAAGAGCTTATTAACAGAAACAAGCAGCTTTTCTTCATGCCAGGCAGGTCCTTGTAATGTGTTTTCATCAATTACACAAACATAGATACAAAATCTGCAGTTTAGTCTAATTAGTTCATGTTCTGTTACAGGCCTAGTAATTATTAGCTACTTTTCTGATTGATATTTTCAAGATCATTTTAATAATCATTATACAGAGCTTTTAAGGTAGTGTTTAATAATACAAATCTATCATAGACAATGTATTCCCACTGGTATTTAGGCTTGTTGCCAACTTGCATCCCCTCTACAATGCTGGCTTTGCACCAACAGAAAAGAAAAAAAAAGAAGTTGGTGTTTCAAAACCAGAATTGTAAATAATACCCAGAATTATATGCAAAAGTAATTGAAAGAAAATTTGCGGTAATTTATGAGTTTTGAAATTTAAGGATTTCAAGTACCTGCGAATGATTTTTGACATTCTCTGTATTTCGTCTTTTTAACAATACTTTTTAAATATTCAGTGCACAGTCAGATAAAAATCCTCTTAGCATAATATTTGTACTTTAAGCTGTGACTAGCACAAGACAAACCCTGAACAAAGACTTACAGTGAAAAATATATGTAGTTTTAACAATGTCAACGCTCTTTGGGCTTTGGAGAATCTTCTGGACTTTTGTCCTTGCTTCCTAAACTTTAACCCACCTTTCCTCACACAGAGATTGGTACAATGGAAGCTATTACTGAAGAGCAAATGTTTTAAATGAAATTAAATCAACTTGGACTAACACCTGCGGACACGGACGAGTGCTCCAGAGCGATGTCCTTTGCTCGTCAGCGGCGGCCATGCCTGCGCTGCCCAACACAAGGCAGAGACACCTGGTGGCAGATGGACACGCTGCAAAGGGCCTTGGACACCCACCTTCCACCTTCCCCGGAGCCTCCCCTGCCACATGCCCTTTACCTGCCTGCAGTCGGAGCCCTCCAGCTTTGTGCTGCCCTGCGGGAGTCGGTGTTTTTCCCTGGGGCCCCATCACTACAGTCAGTTGTGGCCACTCCCTGTCTCCTGCAAAGCACCTTGTCTGGAAAACAACTGAAACCTTTCTCCGAACTGGAACCCTGGAGGATCAATGTGAAGGCAGCACAGTTTTCTCCGCATTCACATGTCTTCAACTAGCAAAAGTTCTTCTGTTAAACATGTTGGGATAGCAAGTTGTTCATGACCAATCTCCATGGACTACTCCATCTTTGAAGTGGGTGGCTACAAATTAAGCCAAAGGCATCAAGTAAAAAATGTTCCTGGGGGAAGGAACAAAGAAGCCAGGTTTAAAGGAAAATTATGTAATCTCTCTCTCTGAGTAGACCACTACACCAGCTCTGGTCTGTCATACTGTAATGCCTCTGTTCAGTCAATAAAATAGTGCTTGCCAGAAATGTAAACACCAAAATATTTGGGGAGGCAAAATGGTATTTCTTCATTTAGAGAAAGGTAAATTTATTTTTTCGTAAAGGAAATATAGCAAAAGTAAATTAGTAAAGTAAAATAATTTAAAATATGTTTATTCCAAATAAAATACAAATATTTACTTTTAACATGTAATGTAGAGGATATGGAATTCCATATTCCACTGGACACAAAATTTACAGGGGTCTGTTTGATTGCACACAGATCTTTTCTTTGGAAAAATCCATCTAAATGGATCATCAATGCTAGCAGTCAGAGCAGCGCAGGGTGAGGAGCTACCACAAACCCAACAATATGGAAAATTTGAGGGCTCTGCCTACATTATAATCCATCTTTAGTAAAGTTTAGGGTCTCCCTTTCTTGAAGCTTAACAAGACAAGAAAAAATCCAAATGATGCATTTTTCTCATCAAACTAGTTGTTTCATCTTGAGCATTCTAAAACACTTTGGGTTTTCTTAGCTCACTGTGTACATTTAACTGGTTGTAAAAACAATTATCTTACGTGAGACTAAACAAGAGACCTTTACTACCAAGGATTGCACATCATGACAGTCAGAATATTAACAGTTCTTTATCCAAATTCAGACTTGTAGTAACTTGGCTTCACATAGAGTCAAGTTGAGGATAGCAAAGCTGAGATCTACTTTGGGAGGGTGCACTAAGGCAGGACTGACTCCCCTTTCCCAAAATCACCACGGGAATGCAAGCAATGGCTTTCCCACCATCTTCCCTCAGGTCCTGGGCAGACTTGACCCAGAACTGTGGGAAGCGTATTTTACAGTACTGTCCTGCGGCAGGGCATGAAACAGTAACGCTTTCAAACAGTAGTGGCTGGATCCCAGGCAATGCCTGGGAAAGGATTTGATGAAACAAGGTTTCATCAGGTGGTACACACCAATTTGATGAGTGCTGAACATGGAATTCTCTAAGGCTCCAGGACAGAATCATGCCTGATGGGTCCCATAAGCGCAGTATCCCCACAGCCTTTCACAGCAACCTATCAGCTGCAAATCCTGACTGCGTAAAAATAAAAGTCTGCAAACACAGACATTTCAGAGCACAGAGGAAATCCGTTTTAAAAAATAAGAGTGTACAGCTATGAACTTTTAGAATATTTAGACTCAGAACGTGTTTGTGAAGTATATATTCATATTTTACAATTGCTTCTTGCTACTTCTGGCATGTGTCTTAATTTACCAGTGAGTCACTGCCAATGATTCCTTTGTGCTGGGTTCCTTACAAGCCTCTTCATTTCTGTGTTGAGCTCGAGCATACATGTCTTCCTAGAAGAAAACTTAACAGACTACAGAGACTTTGTGCCTGAAAATCTGCATTTACCGTCCATCTGGGAGTTAATTTAGGCTCACATATATAGTGTTATGGTATTGCAGGACTGGATTTTTGACTCTCCAAAATTTTACACATCAGCCCCTCTTCAAAGTCTGAATTTGTCATATTTTAGAGGATTGAAGAGTTGGAAAACTGGCTTGATAGATGGAAGTGTTTGGGGGAACAGGATAGTTTGGCTCTTTCAGCATGAATATCTGTAATAGAATACAGGAGAATATGAGCCCAGAGTCATGACAGTTCTATGCCACTGCAGGTCCTTCTTATTCAGGCAGCTCTTAGGGAAATGGGTCAGATTTATTTTTTTCTTTACTTTTTTCTGTTATCAAATAGGTCTGTTCTCTGGCTCTTCCAGTCTTTCTTGTACATGATCTTTCCTGTGATTACAAGTATCTTTTTTTAGGGGGTGGTCCCCAAGTTTTTCAGTATCAATGGCTTTGCATGGTTTTCTTTATATTTTCTGTTGAAGCAGTAATACAGACCAGTTAACAGAGAATGTTATAACTTATTAGAGGTCTATTACATACAAGCAAGGCATAGTATCTTATAAAACTTGAAAAAAGTTGTCTCCATCCTGCCACGAGACTGATAGATATGGGGATCTTTCCCCTGAGTGTCTACATCTACAGTTATCTCCTAAAGAGACAACAGCAGATCAACCTCTTCTAGTAACTTGAATCATTATTATTAACCAGCATTTGTTGCGTATTTCTATTTCCCCTCAATCTTCTAGTTTTGTTCTCAAACCATGGCCATATCCAGCTGTGATCCTTGTTTTGAGGATTGCTTAATTTAGTTTGAATGAGATCAGCTTGATGAAAATTGCTTCAGGCTTAGAAACATTTTTGTTAATCACAGAAGTTGTAAGTTCCCATCATAGCTATATGCACATCATTAATTGTGGGTTTGCATTCTTTTAAAGTCGACCTAATTGCTTCCTACCTCTACTGCAAATTGTGTAAGTGTCATAACAATAAGAAAAATGTTAGTCTGGGCTCCAGAGGCTTCAGTATGAATGAAAAAATCAGTCAGCTGAATTCACCATCTCCCATAAAAGTATTGATACCCCGGAGTACTGCAATTTATGCCTATGCTTCAGCTCACTTACATCATGTATCTCAGTGGCTTTTCCAGCTATCCCACTCACTATAATCTACCAACTCTAGCCCTTTTGACTGCAGAGGCAGTTCCTTCTTTGTTGGATGGATCCCCACTTGAACATAGCCTGAAACAGTGGCTCAGAGATGTGACTTTTCCTAGCCTTGAGTATTCTTGTACTGTGCTTGAGACACAACCATAACACCTTAATGTCACCTTAATCATTGAATGACTGTGCACTATTTTTGTGCCTAGAGTGGCCTGGGATTAAATTCTGAGTTGAAAAATAGTGAAATTTTTTACATTTAAGTATAGAAAAAAAAAAAAAGGAGAGTAACAAAATCATGGAAGTAAAAGAAGGAAAGGATAGGAAATAAAAAGTTGAAAATACCCCAGAAGTTCTCCCTTTCTTTTTTTATATATAAGATAAACATAAGTTTATCAAAAATTAGAAAAAAAAATTAAAAGAGAGATAAATTGTACTTGAATTTACTGATTTCAAAAAGGAAAATGGATCTTAAGAAACAGTAGCAAGGCAGTGAACTTCTGCACTGAATCCAGCCAGTTTATCCAGACTATGGTTTTCCCCCTGATGCCTTCTTTCACAGCATGTCCTGGATGTTCACCCTCTGTTGGTTTTGCTCCCAATGATTTACATATCTTGCTTTTGTCAAATGACTAGAGTTACATCCATTACATAACCAAATACAGGTGTCCCTCACTATCATCACGGAATAGATTTGCTTCTAGTCACAGGCTAGGGGCAATACATCAATGAAAAAGGGCAGAGCCCAATCAAATTATTGCCCTTGCCTTATAAAAAGTGGCTAGTTATTTCCCCATATGGGTATTGACTTAAGAAGAACAGCAGCTGTAGAACCCTGGATTTCTGCCATAATCAGGGAATAACCATTTAGTGTAGAATCTGACCGTTTCTTCTAAATTAGTCTAACCCTCCACTGTTTTAAAATTCAGACATCATGAGACAGTAATAGTCAGTTCATTTCACTTGGTGGGCTGATAATTCATACATAATATAGCTGTTAATTTGGCAAGCAAAAGCATCGGGCATGCTGATATTGTGCCCACACCTCTATCTCCCTTGATTCTTTTGAGCTCCGTCATCACTGAAAATTTTTTTCCAACTCCATGTTTCATAACAGGAAGGAAGTGAGCTGAAGAGCTAGAATGATTTTCATCTAAACTACTCTTTTTGTCTGCACTACAAAAACTAACATCCCTTTGCCAACATTTGCTTAGGCATTTTTCAAATGAAAGGAAATTATGGGAGTGAGAACACAAAAAAGAAGCAAAATCTTCTTTTTACCATGAAGTGTGCATTGGAAATGAGTGAGTTTCCTACTGTTCAGAACATACATTTGAACAGTAGGAGACAATGAATGCCCTAAGGATTGTCTCCTGCCTGGTGACACAGTAGAGCAATCAGAAGACAGAAGGTTGTTTGCCTTTTGGAAGGAAAAAAAATCAGCCCTTCTTGAGAGCCAGTGGCAAAATTCTTTATTTTCATCTCTCCTGTGATGTTTCATGACCTCATTCGACTTTTAAAGTTACACACAGCTATCTTTTCCTCTGTGCTTTCTGGTCCTGCAGTTTACCCTGGAATGTATAAGATTCCCAAAGATGAAGTCTTGCAAGAGGCTCTCTCAGTTCTGCTACATTTGGGAAAAAAAAAGAAAATTTTTACAGATTTGCTTTCTTAACTACATACAGTATTTGCTAATAGGAACTTTTTGATGAACAAAGTGAAGTCTAAGTATCTCAAGTTGTTACTTACCCTTAAAAATCACTAACACAGTTTCTTTCTGTTCACCTTCTGCTTTCTAAATCATGAAGCAATGTTCATATCACATGTTTTGTTTTGTTGGATTTTTTTTCCTACAGCCGTAAGAAACTAACAGCTTTTAGGACTATTTGTTCAACTGATTGACTGGCTGAATGATAAACACTCTAGGGAAATAGTATAAAGCAGTTGTGGTTTAAGAAAAAACTTTGAATCTTGCCAGACATGGTATTGCTGTAAGATTAGTGCAAGTCCACCCCTGAAGTTCCTAAAACTTCTATTCATTCAAGTGCTGCACTTTATGGTTCTAACTGACAGCATTTTAAACAGACAAAATATTAAAATTGGGGTGATAGTCCTTTGATAATCAAGTTATGGTAAACATGCCAGTCGTTAAAATAAAGTTAGCACATTCTGTTCTGCAGAGAGACTGAAATGAGCTCCAGGGGTTTAACAGCGTGAGGGTAAGTCCAATAGAAAAAGTGGATTCTCCAGCCCAGAGCTCAGGTCATTTTGCAGACTCTGCTTATGCCACAACTGAGGTACTGTCCCTCATATGCAGTTGCTGAAGCCTTGGGTGAAATTCCATTTCAAGCAAAGGAACTTCACAAGACCAGGCTGGCTTTGGCCTTGTGCAGGGGTTAAATGTAACACCCTGAGCAAATTTCCCAGAGATGTAAATTCCTCCTTAACAAAAAAAGAATTAGCCAGGTAAGATAGACATAAAGTCCTTAAAA
>VWZW01005673.1:257440-267867 GCA_013397115.1 Edolisoma coerulescens
AAAAAAAAAAAAGAGGAAATTGAGAACAGCCAATGTGGCTTTATTAAAGGCAAACCACACCTGACAAATTTGGTGGTCTTCTACGATGGGGCTACAGCCTTGGTGGAAAGAGACAGAGCAACTCACATAATCTACTTGGATTAGGACAAAATATTCGACACAGTCCTGCATGCCATCCTTGTCTTTATATTGGAGAGACATGGATTTGATGGCTGGATCACTCTGGATAAAGAACTGGCTGGATGGCCACACACAAAGAGTTGTGGTCAACAGCTCATTGTCTATATGGAGACCAGTGACAAGTGGTGTCCCTCAGGGGTCAGTCCTGGGGCTGATACAGTTCCACACCTTTGTCAGTGACATGGACAGGGGGATTGAGGGCAGCCTCAGCAAGTTTGCTGATGACACTGAGCTATGTGGGGCAGTTGAGACATGCTGGAGGGAAGGGATGGCATCCACAGGGACCTGGACAGGCTTGAGAGGTGGGACCAAGCAAACCTCATGGAGCTCAGCAAGGCCAAATGCAAGGTCTTACACCTGCATCAGGGCAATCCCAGACACACCCACAGGCTGGGCAGAGAAGTGATGGAGAGCAGCCCTGTGGGGAAGGACTTGGTTGTGATGGCTGATGAAAAACTCACCACGAGCCAGCAGTGAGTGCTCACAGCCCAGAAAGCCAAGGGAATCCTGGGCTGCATCCAAAGGACCATGGCCAGCAGGTAAGGGAGGGGATTCTGCCCCTCTGTTCTGCTTCTGTGAGACCTGACCTGGAGCACTGCATCCAGCTCCGGGGTCCCCAGCATAAGAGGGACATGGAACTGCTGGAGCAAGTCCAGAGGGCCAAGGGAAGAGGGCCAATGTCATTGATAAGCGCAATAACATGTGTCCCCTATGGAGACAGGCTGAGCAATTGAGGGCTGGTTGGCCTGGAGGTGAAAAGGTTGTGTGGAGGCCCCATAGCAACCTGCCAGTATCTGAAGGAGCGTACAGGGAAGCTGGAGAGGGACTCTTAGTCAGGAACTGTAGTAATAGGGCAAGGAATACAGGGTTCAAAGTGAAAGAATTAAAAATTAGGTTAGATATATGGAAGAAATTCTTTACTGCAAGGGTAGTGAAGCACTGGAAGAGATTGCCCAGAGAAACTGTGGATGCCCCATCCCTCACAATGTTAAAAGACAGGCTGGATGGGGCATTGAGTGGGAAGTGGCCCTGTCCCTGGCAGGGTGGTTGGAACCAGATGATGTCTAAGGTCCCTTACAAACTAAAGCATTCTATGATTCTAGGATTATTTGATCCAATTATTTTATAGTGAAGAGTTCTCACTTTCTTCTATAAGAATATTTTAGGATCTATTGTCTTTATTGAGGTAAGTTTAGTATCCCTCTAAAAGTATGTTGGGTTTTTACAACAGACCTTTCCTACTTCACTATTTATTTTACACACAGTACTGTGGTACGGTATTATTTTCCTTTAAAGAACTATTAAGTAAAGTGGGGGTTTTTACTAAAACTTCAGCATACAGAAATATAGGCACAGAACCTGTGGATCTGCTAAGAATGCAAATGTACTCTACTTTTACAGGGATTTCCAAAGAGAAGCAACATAAATGCTGTTTTAATTTTGCAAGGGACTTGGTGCAGCACGGGCTTGTGCTCAGTTGTCTCTTCCTCAGAAACATCCAGTAGGTCCTATTTCCAGTGAGGTATTGAGTAAGATCATGTTTGTAACTCATGAACCAATGGGGGCTGGTCAGTCCTCTGTTGCTCTTGCTAAGAGCAATTGCTCGTCAGTCCTCAGTGCCCACGCAGGTGGCAGCAGTCTGCTGAGGATGTGTGAAGCGTAACAGTCACTGGCCAGTGTGAGGCTGCTCTCTTTCAGTGGCTTTCTTACTGTTGCCTTACCTGGTTTGGGACTCACAGATACAAGATTTATTATTCTGTTGCTGCTGCTGCCACTGCTGCTGCTGCTGCTGCTGCTGTATGGAGCTGAAGCATGTTTTCTACCTGCTGCAGACAGAGACAGAGTAATGCTGCTTTTGAGGAAAACAGCATTCTGGCTTACTTAATGAAATAAAAGTCTCCATGGATATTTGTTCTACATTACACATTCTTACAAAAATGACTGCATCAAACAGCTATGAGATGCTTCAGGGTCAAATTCTGGTTTATACCCATCAAATTGTATTCAAACCAGTGAAACCAAGTAGAATGAAAGTGCGAGTAGTACATTACCATCTGTCTTTATATCCCGAGACATAAAAAAACTAGAATATATTTGATTGTGTAGTTTTATTTAAAATACATAATGTTAGTCTGCACATTTGAGTAAACTTGCAGTCTAGCATATCATGACAAAGAATTAATAGTGTCATAACACTGGCATATGATAGAAACACTGTAAGTATTTTTTACAATGCAAACAGTCTTTAAATGAGAGCACACAAGCCATCTGAAAGAAGAAACAGTTAGGGATTTATTTAATATTAAACAGCAGGAAAAGCACACTAAAGTCCACAACAGCCTTACAGCTTGGGTGGGTTTCACTTGATCCTTAGAAAAGTATACAAAGCCTTGTACTCTGATCTTCTGCTGTATAATGCTATACCAAGCAGAATCTCCAAACCTCAGACAGACAGCCTTCCTGTGGGAAAATCCCTAACTTTTCTTTGCAATCATGAATCTTGCTAGGGGCAAGCAGAAAGAACATTTTAGTGATTAAGCACGGGATAGATTCTTTCAAAATATCTTTGAGGAGGGTTAGCTTAGTCATTAGATCTGTAGTATTTTTAAACATCCTGGATCAGCTCTTCAGACTATGCCCCAGCTTCTTTGTGTTGTAGGTGTGGTACAAAAATAAAAAGCTGCCCTTGCAGGTCTCCGTCGCACCTCCATGAGCTTGTGCTATGTTGCGAATCTGGACAGAGCAGTGTACCTAATCAAGGCAAAATGTGAGAAGAAGGAAAACTGCTGTGGTTTCCTTGCTTGCATTTAAACTCTGGTTTAGATGGCATTGAACAATTTTGTAGCATATCTTCTGCACGCTGATGAAAAATACAATCAGAATGAACTTCTAATCATTCAAACCTCATTATTCTGGGAAAAGAAACCATGACATTGCCCTTCTGCTCTGCTCATCCTTGTCCTTAGTTTCATTGCTTTACTTTTAGTGAATAATAGTGAAAATAAAGCATTTCTTTCCACATGCTGCTAAATATTAATATTGACCACACTACCCTACCACTACTTTCCATAACATTTTATCTGATCATTTTAAACTGTTCCAACAGCAGTTTCTATTAAACACCCTAGTGGGATTCTTTTGCACTCTCCAATGCAGCCTTCCATTGCCAAGAGATTTCTCCTAATATTCATGGAATCAGTTGCATTACAAATCGCAATTATTATCCAAATTATACTTTCAATATGCTTTTTGACAAATCTATTTGTCTAAAGCTGCTGGTGTTTGACTGACTCTGTAGAATGGAATAAAGCAAGGATTACCAAACTTAATTTGAAGAGGTTACAGTACTTAGAGCTCTGTGTAAGGTCTTGTGCAGGAACTGCTCAGTTGTTCACACACTGCACTGAACAGTAGCACAGCAAGCACAAGAGTTTGGAAATTTCTCAATAAACTCTGGTATTCCTGATACAAATATGACAAGGAACTTCTGACAGGCTCAGGAAGAGGAAACCATATCTACTAGTACTCAAGAAAGAAACACAACATTTACAGTCTGAAGATAAAATCTGTAATAACAGCTATTACAGACACAGAGTATTTTTGAAAATTAAATAAAGATTCACCTCTATCTAGACAATAACTTTACAAAGATGGGCACAAAACCTTACCCATGTTTCTCAAATAATTACTTCTTCCTCTACAGTCTCCTCTTCCTCACTCCCCAAGAAAACTTTGTCATGTACTGCAGGTCAGTGTATTCTGGCTACATTGGCAACAGGCAATGCCAGAGAATACCAAAGAATCTCGGAAGCAGAGACTTGGAAAAACTCTCTGGCGGGCATTTCTGTTCCATTTCCATATTGTGTCTGCTCCAACTTAGCACCAGCTACCGCAGGTTTTGGCTGTGGAGAGATTGTGCAGATAGATGCCCATGTTCTCATACACACAGGTCAAAATTATGCTTTAAAGCTCCACTTGGAGACCAACCAGTGGCTAGCAGAGCTCTGGGAACACTGGTCTCAGCAAGGTATACTCAGCAAGGTGTAATGCTTAGTGAACAGAGATGGCACTCTGAGTTGTAGCACAGAGTGATAAATTTGCTGTAACAGGTCATTGCAAGGACACGTGTGCCAGGGCATGGAGCACAAGAGCAACATCTTCATCCATTGATAACAAATGTCTTAGGAGTAAATGAAGGGGAAGTGTTCTGGGTACCCTGCTTTTGATCTGCTGAGATGGGATCGCCAAGCTGCAGTCAAAACAACAGTAATGCTTCCAGTTCAGCAGCCAGCAGAGCCTCCAGTGAGCAGGGCAGGTACAAGCTCTGCTCTACCTGCTGGCAGTGTCCTCCAAGCTGTGGCAGTTCCTTCAGCCTGATTCAGACCAAGCTGCGGCCAGAGTGCTCGCAGCCATTTCTCAGTCTCACCCACACACCGGGCAAGGCACTTGACAGCAATGACCAGGTTAAACGGGTCAGATTCACAGTCTCCACTTTCCATTGCAGGAGCCCTGCACACTGCTCTGACGCTGCTGGAAGATGGAAGCTGTCCAGATCTTTCCTCCTGTGGAGCCTTTGGACCCCTTCTGACACTGCAAATGCCCTCCACAGTGGCAACCACCCGATGAGGGGCTGAGGTGTTTAAGCATTTAGGGCCCAAACTGAGATCCTCAAAACTTTGCTCAGCTGATGACCATTCCCAGAGATGAATGACCTCTGCAGAAGACCCAGATTCCTGTGTTGGAGTTTCTCAAACACCCAGAGCTCTGCCTGCAGAGATGCCTAGTCTGTTTCTGACAAGCCACGTGCTTCAGACAAAAGCCATCCTCCAAATTATAGAAACATAGAATTAAATTTGGAAAAGACCACCAAGATCATGGAGTCCAAGCAAATGGACTCAAAGATTCTTTGCATGACAGAGTTTTCAACCTTCAAGCTCTTGATTCCTCTCTCCATCCTCACCTCCACTGTGGAATAACTTCAGTGAGTGGGATGGAAGCACCCTACCAGATACACAGCAGCCTCACACACACACAGGACTGCCTTGGCTGGTGGAGGCATGCATGGCTTCATCAGCCATGGAGGGAGTTTGAAACCAGGTTTGCCACATCCTAAATAAATGCTGATACTGACCACTTCTAGAGAAGGGGGAGCTACTGCTCCAGGCATCTTCTGAAGTTAAAAATTATGCCTTGCAAACCTCAAATAAAAA
Source organism: Edolisoma coerulescens (assembly GCA_013397115.1). Classification (NCBI taxonomy): domain Eukaryota; kingdom Metazoa; phylum Chordata; class Aves; order Passeriformes; family Campephagidae; genus Edolisoma; species Edolisoma coerulescens. The sequence continues at coordinate 262,831 of VWZW01005673.1, forward strand.
AAAACAAAATAAGAAGACATTAGTGTGTGCGCTTAAGAAAGGGCCTTGGCTGTAAATTCTGAGAGGTGAGGGACGATTCCCAGTAGCACTGGGGCCCATGACCTTTCCCAGCAGAACCTTTACAAAGAGCCATGTGCTAAATCCTAGCTTCATGGACAGAGGTCTATATTCTGTCATGAAGCGTATACATGGATCCCATGCTGACTGAGGAGATGGAGAAGGCCCAGGTAGAGCTTTGCCCAAGCAAGCCGCAACATCCTACACAGAGCTGAGTCTGCAGCACTGGAGGGGGAACACCCTGTGCTGGAGGAAGGACCAAGGAGTGTGGGAACTCGGGGTGAGGAGCTGGCCAGGGCCAGACTCTTGCACATCTGGAGATTTCCAGGTCACAGCCTGAGCAGCGCAGTGGGAAAAAGAGCAGCAATGCATTAAGGCAAGGGCAGGCAGCCCCACTCCTGAGAACAGACAAGTTTCATCTCCCTGACTCAGATTCCCAGCAGCCTCTCTGGAGGGGCTTTCATGAAGAGGGAGAAAGCATTGACAAAAACACAAGCCCAGCCCCCCTATCCAATGCTCCATTTTCACTGTAACAAAGGCATAAGGAATTTTATCAGGAATGCCTGATCTCTGTCCATCATTGTGGGATCAGTTCTCGTCATGTTCAGTGTCTCTTCCTGCAGAGATGTGAGTTTAAGACAGCTCTATGTTTTGGGAACTATCCTGCCACGACTTTTTACAGCATGCCTCCGAGGAAAAGAGTACCTGTCTAACCATCCCCATCAAAACCAACTCAGTCTCTGTCAAAGAGGAGGGAAACATCCTTTCCCAGAGTTCTGCTGACTCTTGCCATCAGTGAAACCCTTCACGAGCCCATTCAAGTCAAGACTGTGCCATGAAAGAAGCGCTCTGGTACCAGAGAGCTTTGTCAGGGTGTCACAGACTCCGTGGCATGACACAGGTAGACATAAACCACTTCCAACCTTCCTTTTTCTCTTCCATGTTTTTCTTAAAATTGTATTTACCAATATACTGCACCTGGCAATTTCACTGACCTAACTGAAATCACTAATTATTTGTTCCTTTTAGACTCCATGGTCACCAGAGTTCATACATCCTCTGGCTCTATTCACTTTAATTGCCAAACAAAAAATATCTTGCAATATTAAAAAACATATATAACAGTGATGGACTAAAGGGCAACTCAGATTAGCACCACCTGAATGACAGAAACAGAACAGATTAAGAACAGATTAAGAACTGGATCAGGTAACTCACCAAACTTAATTGATCATTACCTGGTTAAATTTTTATTCTCTGCTTGATCAACAGCTGCTTTAATTACTGCCATTTGTCCAGCAATATATTAAAATGCATATCAAAACCAAAAATACCTTCTGAAATATAAGGTATAAAGTTATCTTACTAAATAATTAAAGGCAAATAAAACTCTAGTGATCGAACGTATTGCTTTAGTGACTATAGCAGACAGACAAGCATTTGATCTTGCAGAACAAGACTTTCAATTTTCAGGGGGTTTTCCATCCATACTCAGTCCTTTGCAATATAAAACTTGCACTGATAATTGCAATGCTACTACTTGTCCTGCTCTTTCATTCTTAATTCCCATTTCTTCTATGAGGCACTTACTGAATGAAGAGACCAAATTCTCCTGTGAAAGCTGGCAACAATTTCACCATAGAAACAGGAATAAGTGCAGTGCAGAAAAAAATTATTTTATTGTAATTTAGCATTTATAAGGCACAAAGCTTTCAGTCTATATTAGTCAGTTATTACTGTAGAGTTGTATTAACATCACGGTGTTGTTTTATTTACTTTCATGGGCTACAAAGGTTACAGAATTGCTCTAAGGACCTGTGAGGAGCACAGTCCATTGTATTAGGCACTATATATCTGTGGAAGAGCCATAAGCATCCTCAAACAAATACCTGCTTAAATGACCCTCCCTCTCTGGCCTATAGTGAGCACTTGTTTGGTGGCTCTTAGCCACTGCAAGAAAAATCTTTCTGATTTCAGAATGAAATATCTTTCTATAGACAAAGTATTGACCAGGAAAAAAATGTCAAACTGATGAAGAGGAATTTTGATTTGATAATTGTAAGAAGTAGTATCTGCCCTTCATAATCTTCTGGAGTTGTGGTTTGTTTTTTCCCTTGGTTTTTGTATTTGTTTGGTTGGTTTTTCTTTTCTTTTCCTTTTTTTTTTTTTTTTTTTTGGTTGGGTTTTTTTGGGGAGGGGGTTTATTTTTTTTATAAAGATCGACTAAATTAGAGTAAAACTGCAAACACCTTTGCCTAATGTAATCAGTTTTGGAGAACCAATGCACCATGGGACCAAGATCCCAAATGGTGAAATTTCACTTCCAGGGCTAATTTAATGGACCAAATCCTCTGCTTTGAAGTACCTCATAATAATATTGGTACCACAAAGAAATATGATATGTAGCAGTCCTCGCAGAAGTCTAAATGTTCTTTCCTTTGCTACTATATAATTGGCAGGGATTGCTGACTTTGAAATGGGATGGGCTCAACTAAATTGAGGACACATGACTCTCTAAAAGTCCATTGGGGCTATACTCGGAAAAAAAATTAAGATCAGAGCATAAAACAGCTGTGCTTATTGGAATGACAGGCAAAGATGCTTTGAAAATTAATTCATTAGAAGAAAAACAATGAACAGAGATTTCAAAGCATACTGCTCCTGTATGAACAACGGGAGTTAGTTGTTTTCCTAGTTTACACTGACTAGTAAACCAGTAAGATCTGGACTCAATGCTTGACTAAAACATGTTTACTTAAGGTAATATAACAGCTTGAGACTTCTGGCCACAAAGTGCTCAATCCTCCTCCTCCTGACTTAATTATCAGAACTATCGACAGATTTCAGAGAGAAAAGGCCCAGCCTTGAATAACATTACTCGATTAAAGAAAAATACTCTAGCCTTTCAAGTGCCCATTTAGTCAAAAAGAAACCCTGTGTCTTTAGAAAACCTCAGATCCTGCTGACTGTGCTGTGTGTGAAGTTTGGGATCATTCTGCAACGACCAATTGGGCAGCTGCCGAGCTCAGAATGAGCCTGAACTTGAGTCATGCTGGTAAGGTCAACCCTGCAAAACCTTCCTTACTTCATATCACGAGGTGAAATACATGGCAATTAGACTTTCAGACCTGGTATGGGGCTAATTCCATGAGGTTTTGCCAAGAGTTCTCTCCCTTAAAATATAATATCGGTAATTTTTATGTAGTCTTCTACCCCAGGACTTGCTTGTATGCAATTCCCCTTGGGCAGCAATAAGCAAGGCAGGGAGTGGTTGTTTTATTGTACAATATTTTCTACATTCAGATGAGTTATTAACTCCTCTTTCTGATTCCCACACCAAGCAAGATACTTCTACTGACACATCAATAGCTTAATAGGGTTTTTTGTCTTATAATAGGAGATTGTATCATTTAAAGTAAAATATGGAAAAAGAATGAGGGTGGTGGAAAGGAAATTACTTTTTCTACAAAATCACAATAGTGATTTTATATGATTTTTAAAAACTGACTCTATGCAATTTTTATACAGATTTTATACACTGGTTTTTTACCCACATGTCTAGGAGATTTTTGTCACTAGCTTCAGTGAGAGTTGGACTTGAGCCTTCAAAGCTATGCATTCCTGCCTCACTAGAGGTTAGCAGCAAATCTTTCACTCCCTTCACAGAAGGCCCTGCATAAACTGGAAAGTTTGCTCGTGCAATGTCTGATTCACTAGAGTACTCTAATATTAATTACTTCAGATTACTTACAGTAAGATCTTCAACATCTGAGACCTCAGTTTGTGTCTTCAAGTTGGGAAAAAAATATTTGGCCTCCAAATTTCAGAGTATTTTAAGTGTCATATATGTTGTAAGATCTTCTACATATCATCGTATCTTTGTAAAAAAGGTTAATTTATGGGCTGTAGTTAAAACCTTCATAAACTTTTCAAGTTAATTCCCACCATATTTTACTTTATCATGCACAGTGACACGTCAGTATTATCTCTATATACCTGCTAAGTTTAACACTTTTCAAACAACACCTTGTATTTGTGACAGTTAAAAATAAACACAGAATTTTACCCATGAGAAAAAAAAAAAAAAAAAAGAGGAGTACCAGGATCATGGTTAAGATTCCTTTTCTAGGAAATGTTGCTCTCTTGATCCTGAATTCCCTGAGTTATTGGGAGTTTGAAATGGTTTAAATGTGCTTGATGGAAAATTATTCCAAAAGCCTTGGAATATAATTTGCTCTATACATGAGGAAATTTGCAACTACTAAATCTAGAAAACAGCACTTATTCACAAGCCTCCTAAACTGCACAGGGAGAGTCCTACCCACTGGTAAATTTCATAATTCCACATTAGCAGACTCAATTACAATATCCACTGAAAATAGCATATCATTGCATCATAGTTACAGCAATCAGCTCCCAAAATGGGATATCATAGGCCTGAACTCAACCACACCGAGAAACAACACAGAGTTTGAAGAGGAATTACACAGCACATCAGCTTGCATTTCAGCAGAAAAACAGCAAGGGCAGTGGATGGGCTCATGCACTGTTCAGGAGTCTGAAAACCCACCATCCAGACACTCAGCCTTCCAGGGGAGTTTGAAATCTCAAAAAAAAACAAACCCCAAATGAATAAACGGAATGAGTGACATCCAAGCAAAAGATGCCTCTTTCTCTCTACTTTCAAATGCTGCTTACTTTTGAGTTAAATGCTTTTATTGATTCTGAGCACCTCAAACAAGTTTTACAGCTTGCAATATTCACAAATCCAGCATGAAGGACTAATACAGAAAGCAATTTTCTAGTCCCAAAGAAGATCTTGTATCTAAACTGACTTCCTCTCATCTAATTGACTTGCTTTGATCATTCCTTGATGTTCGTGAACAAGAGTGAGTTTGGAAATTTTTACCCATTCTCTGCAAATCTTCAACTGGGAAAAAAAAATCCAATTTCTTTTTTTTTTTTTTTTTTAAGCGACAA
>VWZW01005673.1:301994-477521 GCA_013397115.1 Edolisoma coerulescens
ACTGCAACCAGGGCAAAACCCATCAGTCTTCCAGACACAATAGTTAGATTTGAGATTTTTCCTATGCCACTCCAGTTTCATCCTCATATTTTTTTCTGTTGCTGTATATTTTCATTTATGTGCATGCAAGTTCCTCAAAAAATGTTTACTTAAGTTTGACAGTGAGCAGCCTTGCAAAACTAAACCAAACTAACTTCCTCCGTAACAGTTCTATTTTGCATATTTCCTGGTGACTGCATATTATGAAATATTTTACTTGAAATTTTAATTAATTTAAAATTAAAATTCCTCAAATTTTATCAGATTAAATCTTTTATTGCCTCTTTCACTTCAGTGTTATATTTGCCAGCCTTTCTGATCAAGCCAACAACATTTCCATGATCTATGTTGTTATTTTTTTGTGAGTTTTGTTTTTGAGACATTAGCAAAATTACACTTCTACTTAATTCCACCTTTCTGTTCTTAAAACAAGCTCCTCCTAGGTTTAGGGTCACAAACTTTCCAAAGAATAAATAAATGCTATGACCTTCTCATATAAAAGTTCACACCTACATGGAGCTGAAAATTAAAAAAAAAAAAGAAAACAAGGCTAGAGAAGGAAAATTTGTATGCAGATTTAGGTTATTATAATATAGCTCATGTACAAAAGAAAGATACTGTAATACACAGAAATGTGGCAGCTCCTTGGAGTAGTGCTATCAACCCACCATTTTGTGGTACACAAGACTGGCAGAGAGTGCTCCACAGAAAAATCCCCTTTCCACTTTGTTTTGGCTATTCCAAATTACTCACGGCTTCAGCGGATAATTCTGGCCTCACTGTACTCTTGTTTCTTTTAACTTGGCATCATGTATGAGATAATCAGTTATTCCTTATTAGATGACTGTACTTCCAGCCCAAATGGTTACCGGTTTGGCATCTCGAGGACAGCACCTTAAAAGGATGACACTATTGCAGTGTGACTGTAATACATACAAGATCAAAAGTAAATCTGTAGTACTGTATATTATTTTAGGGAATGTATCCACATTCTATTGGACACTAAAGGCTAAAGAGAGTTTTGCAGTCGGCAAAGTTTCTGGTCATCTGTTTATCACTTTGCTCCTCTGTCCTCCTCAGTGAGGAATCATTTAGATATGCATTTTGCTTTAGAAATTTTAGTACCATTGACAAATTTCCAGTTTCCGCCTTTGAACTTTAGAAAGGGTGAAATCATGTTTTCTCCTGCTTTGAAATTTCTTAAAAACTGGCATTGATCCTTGTATGTCATACTGTAGCTTTCTCTGGATATGTGTTTTGGGGGGAGTGTATCACCTGAGCAGGAAAGGAGTGGTGAACTTTATGAGTCATATTTGTTGTAGGAAAAGGACCTCTCTAGAAGGCCTGGCTACTAAATCAAGGAGGCTGTTAAAATATGCCACAGCGTCTTACTGTTTTTTATAACAGTTCTGCTTCCTGTGGAAACAGTTTGATATAGAGAAAGGTAATGTCTGAGTTTTTCACCAAGGTTTTAGTCAGAAAGAGTCTGGGATGAGCTCCCATATCCTGCCCCACATTCAAAACCAAGTATAATGGGAATCTTCAGGGAACAGAGTCTTGTTGCTGCAGGGAAATGACTGTTTTGTGATGTTTTCTGGATTCTTCCAGTGAAACGTGACTCCTGCAGAATTTTTCTTTTGATGAGGAAATAGCTCTTTGGTTTTGCTCTTGTATTACCAGCTGGAAATTCCACAGCTTTAGTGTCATCTGACACTGAGGGGACAGATGGGTTCTTTTAAGGATCCTTAGCAGAAGGATGACGACATTAATTCACAGTTACAATTGAAGCTTTCATTTCTTAACATGATTTCTTGATTAGTATAGGACAGAATTTGTTATCAGAATGGCATAGGATGTCTACTAGCAGAATCAAAATACTACAATCTATAAGTAGCATGATATGGATTTTATAACACAGCTTGTGATTTCTAATCACCTGGACCCTCTGCAGATTGTGTCAGATCTTAATACGTGGCTTATCGCCTATATAGAAATCATAATCTAGACTTGAAATTTATATGAAAATATACAAGTTACTTAGAATTTGGAGGAAGCAGAGGACAGCAGAGGTGTCTCTGGCCATTGTGAGGTCACAAATCTAACTGTCCAGTGGCTATTCTAATCCAGATTCCCCGCTTAGGACTTATAACTGTTTGATTTCATGGAGTGTGCTCTGGCTGCTGCTGCACTTCCCTGTTCTCTGGCAAGGCCATTACCACCACCAGGCTGAGTGCCTGGGAACTTCAAGACAGGTGAGTAAGGGAGTAATCAGCCTCTAGGAACCTTGAGGCCAGTAGGGAGGGGAAGAAGAAATCTGTTTGGTTTGCCTACTTGGTTCCTAGGACCTTCAGGGATTGATAATGAGGGAAAGGGAACCAATACATTACTTCCTCAGTCACAGAGATCAGCTGCTTGTCCCGTTAAACAGCATTACTTATGCTAATCACATTACCAGGGGCTGGGACCAGGGTGTACTGGTCACTTAGTCATCAGAAAGCTCCTGGAAATGAAGTAATTTGCTTTCCAGAGGTCTGACATGCAATTTGTTTATTGTTTGTTTGTTTGTTTTTATGAAAGCTGTCCCATAAGCATAGATCCTTTTATTTAAGGAGATTATTTGGCATGATGTGACCTCACATAGTCGCAGAATCACAGAATCACAGAATATTCTGAGTTGGAAGGGACCCACAAGGATCAATGAGTCCAGCTCCTGGCCCTTCAAAGAACCATCCCCAAGAACCACACCATGTGCCTGAGAGCATTGTTCTAATGCTTCTTGAACTCTGTCACGCTGGTGGAGCGATCACTTCTCTGGGGAGCCTGTTCCAGTGCCCGATTGGAACCCTTTGGGGGAAGAGCTTTTTTCCTGATATCTAGCCTAAACCTCCCCTGACTCATCTTTATGCCCTCACCTCGGGTCCTGTCACAGGTTACCACAGAGAGACCAGTGCCTGCCCTTCCTTTTCTCACAAGGGAGTTGTGACTGCAATGGGGTGTCCCCTCAGTCTCCTCCAGGCTGAACAGACCAAGTGACCTCAGCTGCTCTCATATGGTTTCCCCTCAAGGCCCTTCACCATCTTTGTTGCCCTCCTTTGAATGCTCTCTGATAGTTTAATATCTCTTTTCGTATTGTGGCACCCAAAACTGCCCCAGCACTCAAGGTGAGGCCGCCCCAGGGCAGAGCAGAGGGGACAATCCCCTCCCTTGCCCGGCTGGCCATGCTGTGCCTGATGCCCCCCAGGACACGCTTGGCCCTCATGGCTGCCGGGACACTGCTGACTCCTGTTCAACTTGCCACTGACCAGGACCCCCAGGGCCCTTTCCATGGCACTGCTCTCCAGCCTCTCATTCCCCAGTCTGTACATCCAGGGCTGCCCCACTCCAGGCACGGAATCCGGCTCTGTCCCTTGTTAAACTTCATATGGATGGTGATTGACCATCTGTCTAATTTATCAAGGTCTCTCTGCAGGCCCTCCCTGATTTTGAGGAAGTCAACAGCCAAATCTCCCAAACAAGGATTTTATCACAAACTGTGGACAAAAAGGAGAAACAATGGTCTCTGTAGAAAACACATCTGTGCCAGGAAGTCCTAGAGCTGGAATGATATAAGAGGACATGCATTTGCCAAATTCTTACTCTTCTACAAAGATCAGTTTGTGACTTCAGATTGGCACAGAGCATGGGGCTAGGTGGGCCTTGATGAAAGAATGGCCTTTAAAAGCCATCCTTACATATCTTCCCTCCAGTTTTGCTTTCTTATTCTGGACTGTTTTAAAGCAAGCCCCTGCAATGACCACTGCACTAGATTTCACAGTGCAGAAGTAAGGGGGGAGTATTTTGGCTAAGTGGAATCCAAGACTGGTCACATTCCCAGCACACTCTTTATTCCTGGCTGCCAGTTCGTAGTTCACTGATTTGGATCTCCAAATCCTACCATCTGTTTGTATCTTAGCCAAATTTAAGGGTTTTTAAAAACTTCTAACGCAGCCAGATTTCTCACAGACACAGATTTTAAACTACCTGATTCATTCACTGCTTGACCTTGATTAATTCTTAACTTTCTTTAACTATTTGATTTAGGAAATTTACTTGAGATTTATGCCAGTAGACCAAAGATTGGCATTTGCTCACAGTGGTCATTCTGTTTAGATACGTCCCGCTTCGCTGTGCCCGTTATCAAGGGAGCTAAGCTCTTACCAAATACTACAGCAGTCCCTTTGACATCAAGCATAGTGTGGACCTTATATGTCACTAAAAATGATGTGGGATTATCTGTATGCATAGGGAATGGAAGATAGAAAACCGAATGGAATAATGGAATTATTCTGTTTAATGTGCTTCATATAGTTCAGAACTGGTGACAATTTTCAAAGTCTTGTTCTAAAGTCAGTTCCCAGAAGACTGCCTTTTTCAGATGCTGTCAACGGGGAATGACTCCCAGAATCTAGTGGTTCTATCACCTCTATATAACAGGACTTGAGGACTTTTGTTCTGCTTCAACTTCATCTAGTATTTTCACAGATCTCCACAGACTCTGGCAACATTGTCCTTGAGTTCAAAATCTAACTTGAAGTGGTAATGTATGCCTAAAGGATCACCGTATCATGGTGTTAGGCTGTTCAGCGATTTGTCTGAATACATTCTTTGGATCTACAGCTCCTCTTCAAAGTGCACAGGCACCCACCACCCAAACCCTCTGCCGACCTAAAAACAACATTAATCTGTACCCTTCTGAGGAGCCTAAGGTCTGTTCTTCATGCTTTTCAGAAATCTCAGAAGAAGGTTGCTTGATTCTGAAAACAAGCAGTAAATCGTGACTGAGAAGGAGCCGTGGTGCTCTAACAGTCGCCGAGTCCAGACGCAGCACTGCTGCTTGACCCTTAACACACCAGGTGCCAGCAGAGGGTTTCAGGAATACACATCTTGCATATTGCACAGATCAGATACTACGTTTTCCCCATCCCAAAACGTAACCATAATCCTTAATTTAACAGAATACATTTTTGTTTGTGTTCCAGGTTAAGACACATCCTGCGTAATTCAACAGTGCTAATACACAAACTGGCACTCCAGTTCTGGCTCCAGGTCTTGGCACTTAGGCCCCATGGCTACAGCAAGGAGACCATAAGTACATATACTCCCACCAGTTTCTGTGGGTAAATCATAAGTCAGAATGACTACAATAGTTAGAATTGAAGCAGTTTAAGAGACCCATCACCATATGCTCAGGGAATTGCATACCTGAAAGTTAATTACGTAATACATCTCCCATGTTCTAAACTATGTCATGTGCATTTAAAAATTTCTAGAAAACTTTGATAGAAAATCTTCTAAAGTGCTATAAACATGTAAACATATAAAAGCTAAAAAAAAAAGGTGTCCAAATGCTGGCTGGTAACACTCAGGAAAGTCAACATCTACATATTCTTCCTCTGTTTAAGAAGAAGTTAAGTATTGATGATAAAGCCAATATGATAGAGGCAGATGACTTTTCAAATGCAAAAAAGAGACCTTCTCTTTAATCCTTGAATACGTGCATTCAGCTGGAAGACATACTATACAATTGCTACAACCGTATACTACATAAAAACGAAAATGACCTTATCAATAATTTTGCTGAACTTGAGAACTCCAGGGCTGCTTTGTTGTTACTGTTTGTTTGTTTATTTGTGGGTTTTGGTGGATTTTTTCGGTTGGTTTTCTTTTTCCATTTTTTTTAGTAACATTTCTACAGATAGTGACTGTGTAGCAAAGGAAACAATTTTCATAAAATTCCCATATTAGTCTCACAACCTTCAATCCAAGAAAACCCTCATTTTGATTTCCTGTAAATATGAAGGTAATACTTTTTATATAACATGTAGCCCTAGGACTATATTTCTAATTGCCAGTGTTTCAATAAACCAGTGAAAGATAGAGCCATCTGCAATCTGTATGCTGAGCACAGAAATAAAATTACACTTTAATGCAACCGTGAAACTGTGGCATTCCAAAAATCGCATATTGCAATGTGTCCTAGAGCATTAGATATCCGTTAATCTTTTAGCAGCTTTTTGAGCAGGACATCTCTTTGAGCATGAATGCTTATTTCCAAAGAGACCATGCCCTTGCCTTAGAGGAAAGGTTATGAAGACTACTGAAGAAATTTGTCAGGACACTAGATTTATTGTACTTCTCTTTTTCAAAATGTACCATGTAATCACTAATCTCTGGAAAACTTTGATTTAACATGTCATCTAAAAGATATTACTGTATTATTGCTAGCACACTAGCCAGGATGCAAAATACAAGGGTGTGAGTAAAAGGAATAAATCCCAGATTTTCAGACATGACTGGCTGCAATCTCCTGACACAGCAGTGACAGTGGAACCTTCCAGTCACACTCTATCCTGCATGTTTCGCTATATAATCTCCACTAGCATAGTTTTCAAGCAGTAAAAAGCTGAAGTTTTCCAAATATAGTTTGAGAGAAGCAGATATTTTGTGATGATAAAACATCCATTACAGTGATTTCAAATGCCTGCATTGTAAGTTTCCTCTTTTGACTGAAAATAAGAAACTGTAGCAAATTTAGGCCTGCTGTTAGCAGACTTTGGTTTTTTTTACATAGTAAAATTTTTTTGCAAAAATGCAGGACTGATAACTCACCAATGGGAAGCTATGACTTGTCTACCCAAACCTTCGGTTTGTAAGATGTTTGATCCATGTAACTCTAGAGAACCGTATCGAGAGATTTCAGAGATGGAAATCAAAATGGCAAGATGCTACCTCATAATTGTGAGCTAGGAATACCAGAGAAGGGTGTCCACCTTTTCATAATCAAGCTGTACATCTGTTGCCAGATAAAAAGTGCTGTCTGTTCTCTCTGTAATGTAAGTTACTTTCTTCCCCCTCTTCCAAGTGATAATGATTAAAAAAAAGTACCATGTCCTTTTCAGCCCCGATTACAACATGCTCATCTACAATTAGTTTTTACAGGTGTCTGCATAATCAAAATATACTTCTGTTATTTTCCTTAAGAATAGGGCTTGGAATGCCATGCTTTCAAGATGTGAAATGCCATATAATATGAAACAAAATCCATTGGGTGAAGGAATTTTAGAGTGTTATAATATTAAATTTCATTTTATAATGTCAAAGGATCCATAGGCAAAAATTTGCAACAGTTAACAAGTATGACCTTTAAATTAGTCACGTGAAATTCAAGGCATAAACTTCAATATTCACTCATGTACAGCATTTTTTTGCCTAAAAATCCAGTAGAAGGAATGAATCCACCAGTCCTTATTAATATCACACTGATGAGTGATAGTGAAGTGACGGTTCAAATCTATAGCACTGACTTAAGTAAGAAAGCAGAATTGGGCCAAATGAAAGAGAAGATCCTTAAAATAGTTATGATTTCACCTCCTAAATCAGTCATTGAACACTTGCAGTGGTAAGTATGTCAGTAAACTGCTGCTTTTCATCTCAGTTTTTGAGGAGTTTCTTAGTTTGGGAAACCTGGTGGGCTAAACCACAAAGAAAAGAACTTTGTTAGATCTGTTCACACATTTGTACCATATATACATAGATGATAATCAAAGTCTTGTTTGTTTGTTTGTTTTGTTTCAATTGCGGTGTAGAACTTATAGTCCTTGCTAGCTACATTAGATCACAGATGTTTGAAAGCAGCTTTGTCAAAAAAGGACAAAATTAACACATAAGAGAATACGTTTTGAAAATAAATCAGCCTTGGGAGACCAAGACTCACCTTTACTGTCACCTACACAAACACAAGAATTGTGAAACATACAGTTATGTCAAAGATACCTGCTGCAGCTTTGGCATAGAATCCGTAAGTGAGACATGTTTACTACAAGACGTGTGAACTTTTCTACCAGTATTACTCATCAAAACTTAAATTTAAATATGATTTCTCACAATTCCTCAAAATTAACATCTCTATTTACCAAAGAGTTCTCTTGATTTAAATTAATTGTTTGGTATCACCATATATTATTTTGATGCAGATTATTTTATAAAACTGAAAAGTGAGTTTATGAAGTCATAATAATCCAAAGTGGTGGCCTTTGGTTTTTGAAGTCCTAATCTTACTCTGCAAGTTCCAAAGAATATTTCAAAGTTCTATTTAGTTCAGAAAGAACTGGATATATATTCTAAGTCATGCATATCAGAGTTCTACAGAAATTGCTGATGTTGAAATGCTGCTTATAGTTTTAGTGTTTGCATTTGAAAAAAGATGCTGAAATAAAAATTAGGACATAGAAATCAGCCTTTGTGTGACTGAACATGTGGAAAGCTTATCAGGAGGCCTAAAACAGCTCAGTGTGTTAAGGACACCAAAAAGAAAACTCTTTTTGAGTTGCTTACCGTATCTAAGTGCTTTTATATGGAGAAAATACAGCCATGAAGCTAGACTTTTAAGAAAGGAATGACAAAGTTTAACATGAAGAACCTGAGGCCAGACAAATTCAAATAGGAAATAAGGCATAATTTTAGTAGTGAATTGCAACCCGTCACTTACACCTTTTTTAGATGGATGTGGTTAATTCACAGGTCTTAAGATGATATCAGACATATAGTTAGAAGATGTGCTTTGACTAAAACCAAGTCACTGAGACTCAGCACAGTGGTAAAAGAATGAAATGTATGATCTAGTGATATGTTTGAAGAGGGACTGGATGACCATATAGGTTACTGGTCCTGAACTCAAACTGTGTGTACATGACCAAATTGCTTACAGAAGTAAGAAACACTGAAGTATATGCCAGTCTTCAGTGGTTTTTTAGCTATATTTTAATTTTTGGGACACAAAATGAGCAATTTTATTTTCCTTGATATTAATAACCATTTGGGGAGTTGACTGACTTAATGAAGTAATAGGATATGTTCTACCATTAACGAACTTCAATAGTTGATTTTTTTGCTGCATTCTGCTGCTTTTTTTCCTCTTTTTTCCCTTACTACATAATTTAAGGGAAATGCTGCAAGACTGTTTTAATGTTAGATTTTTCCACATCATAAACAAAAGAGATGATATTTAATATCTTAAGGAGGATTTAATTCATAATGATATCACTTTACATTTACATTGTTATACATCTCTGTTACCTGTGAAATGTTCACATTCTTTAAGAATCACTGCTCACTGTTTATGATATGAGGTCTTAAGAAAGATTTTAGAGTTAATTGCTGAACTTTGGTCCTTTGATTCAGCAATTCTTTGGAAAGTGTGGAACTGGAGGGATAGATTGGAGCACTGCTGAGGACAACATTGTGGCTGTAAAGGCACTGAAGAAGAGAGTTGTGTGCTGTCCTCCCGGGAAAAGTAGATTGAAGGGTGTGCAAACATGGGAGAACCAACTGTGCCTAACATGAAAATCCATGAATTACTACGGTTTCCATGGACCACAGGTTATGAACAGAACCGCGGCAAAGCACTGATAAAAAATTCATGTACAGGCAGCAATTTTTCCAAATTTACTGAGACAAGGGGCTGACAGTCCCAATCCAGCACTCTCCATTGTTGTGTGTAATGGCTATTGACTTCAAACAAGCCAAGTATTTGCTGGTTTTATTTTTCAAATGGAAAATTAGTGTATACCTTTCAATTAACCATAGATTTTTAAAGAGTTCTGTTTGGTGGCTAATTCCATAGAATTACAGTAAGAACATGGAAATTAAACCAGCCTATTGCTCCCCACAGAGCCAGTCAGCTCATGATTCAAGCACTGGACTGCTTAGTTGGAGCAGCACCATTCCCTGCTTTATGTTCAGCTACTGTCTGCACGACTGAGTAATAAAAACTATAATTTCTGCGAAAAAATGTACCAGGTAAAATACAGCTTGCAACAGATTTCCAGACAGGAGATCAAGACAGAAACAATACTTTCTTACTGAAAATGATCTTGAGCTAAAGGTTAATCAGAAGAATGTGTGGAAAGCCTTGACAACTCTTCTACTAAATAGCGTTCCACGAAAAATCCTATGTGTTTATTGCAGATTTCTGAAAAATAAAGATGAGTCATTTTCTTACAATTAATCTATTCTTTAAGAAAGAAAAATAATTTTCCTAGAGGCAATTCTTTATGTCTCAGAGATCTCTACATGACTTGTCTAGGTCCTAACATCTAGTTATAATAAAATACCTAGTTACTGCAGCATTTTCCATTTTTTCAGGACTGGGTTTCGTCTTTTTTTTTTACAAATCAGAAATTATTTAAGTAGTCTGAGACACAGCTTCAGTGTGACAACGGTATATCCAAAATAATGAGTAGAAATTAGTGAGTTGGGATGTTTAGAGGGCAGTATTGTTAAAACCACGACACCTATTTTACTTTCTCTCTTATTATTTAAATGTCACTATGTGCTAGCAATGTACAGCTGGAAATAATAACCATCTTCAATTACCTCATCTTTCATGCTTGCCAAAAAATACATGCAATAGCATGTTTAATTCATCACGTTTTGTTTGTACATTAATAAAAGGAAATTGCACAGACAGGAACTGCAAAGTACTGTATAGCAGAAGTAATGAGTAGACAGCAAAAGGTCTGGTTTGGAAGTTCAGTGTTCATTTGCAAACTACGGACCTAAAATAAAGTATGGTTTAAAGCAAAATGTGGCTGTGCATTCAATATTTGCAAAATAAATTAAAGGTATGGCTCAGTTTTCTTAAGCTTTTATTTTAAATGAGTAACCTCTGCTTCTGGAATTCATGCTAGAACCTTCAGCTGGACTACAAAGTTGTTAGCTGATGCATTGATAACCTTTTTGAGAATTTTCTGAAGAGGTTGTATAAAAGAACTGGACTAAATGTGACAGGTGAGGCCAGAATTTATCACCTAGGGTTGAACTCAGTCTATTGTATTCTAAAGGCTTTATTCCTATTTTATTCTGCTGAAACAATGGACACTAATGGAGGTACCTTCTGAGAGAAAAGTATAAATCAGGTGCTTTTGAGTTCAGAGATTGAAACCCTAATTGGTTAATAATTTTTGTCACCTTTCTTTTTATTTTTGTCTAATATCTTCTTTTTTTTTTTCCTATTCTCTGTTGAGGCCATGGAAAATGTGTCAGTTGAAGGAGAAGAGAAAAGACAGCTAGAAGCAGAATTAAGATTGTTCTTGATTATTATAAAACTTCATCAGAACCCAGGTATAGGAAGGAAGTGGAGAAAAAAAGAACTGGGAATAAAATTTATGTTTGTTTGCACAAAAAGGAATTGTTCCACCTAATTCCCAGCAGAAAATACAGTTTTCAGTAACTCATTAACAGAGAAAATTTAGTACCTGAATCCCAAGCTTATAATGAGTTCCTCTGGAAATCAATCTTCAACTATTAAAATGCAGAATATTTTCTTTCTCATGACACAGGATGGCTATTTTGCTGTGGGGACCCTGAGAACGCCTGCCTGTGCACAGAGAAAAACCCGAGGCTGTACTTCTGTGCTGCAAGTGCAGGCAGGGGCTCAGGTGCAATCTGTCCCTTTGGGTTGTCTTAAGTAACCTGTGAGTCTTTTCCTTTTGCAGAAGTACACAGCAAACAAAAAGAGAGTGGAAAAAGGCACATCTGGGAAAGGGGACACTTCTGAAAAGGCACAATCTTTATGGTTTAAGGAGAAATTTAGTTGTCCTCTTTCCAGCAGCACTCACGTCTCCTTCCTTGAGTGCTGTGATGTACTCTTGCTCCTTCTGCAGACCAAAGAAAAATCCAGCACATAATTCCAAAACCCAATAAAGTCTAGCATAGAATTAAATTTAAGAGTTTTAAATGTATACTGATTTAATCAATTGTGGATTATTCATGCTGGATTTGGATATCTTATTCTGAATAATTTGAGTTTATTTAGTTCAAATAGTAATGGGTCAAGGAATATGAAATCTCATATCAAAGGAAAGTAAGAGTTTCTTCATATGCAACATTTTCTGTGGATTAGCTGGAATTACATCATGTCAAACTGCCTTGAATCTGTTCTTTACTTTCCCTCTGTTGTAAATAACATGTCCTTTTATCATAGATTATTAATCCTTCTTTGAAAGTATCCTCACATGATCTATGCTTGTTCTAATGCAATTGCTGAGGATGCTGAAACAGCGGTAGTACACTACACTACACTAATACTACACGAGCAGTTCTTTTGCTGGCTACCAAGGTCAGGTTATCTCCTAATCTCCTACTCATCTGTGATCATAATGCCCTTGTATCACCTAATGGATTTACATGCCATACATTCATATGCCTTTGGGCCAGAATTCACATAACTGTAGCGTGAGATGGCACTGAGATACCCCTTGTGCATGAATGTGAATAGTTCCTGGGATCTGACTGTCAGGGAAAGAGTGCATATAGAGCCTTTCAATGATCATTTAACATATACATGTGCACTAGCATCTGCAAAGACACCATAGACAGGATCCTAGTGTCTACTGATACAAAAAGAATAATAAGAACAGCAACTACATCTGTGGAATATCATTGCAGAATATTGAAACCCAATTTCCATCCCTTTTACTTCAATATACAAAGGTACAACAACCATCCATCACTTGTGCATTTTATATTCGTTACCCTTGTTCTTGCTATGATTTGGGGTTTGTTGGGATTTTTTTTTTTCTGTTCCATCTGTATAAAAAGAAAGTCCTTCATCAAAGCAGCTGATGACAGAAATGAAGTGTTGCACAATTATTCATAGCCTTCTAAGGCACAGTGAAAACATTTAGGGAAATGAATTCCTCAGAATGAGTTCAGATTCACGTTTCATTCAGTGGGAATCCTAAGAAAAAAGTGCCCAGAAACTGTAGGATAATTGTGGCATGAGATGTTTTCATATATTATCCAATTCATATCATTGAACCCACAAAGATATCTCTGTGGATTTTATCTGGACACCCCTATCTTCTTATGAGGTGAAGTAAAGGTCAAGAATAGATGCATGAGTCCAACAAAGTTGGTTTATAATTCAATGTTGCTCCTTGCAAAAAGTCAGATTACCTTCCAATTGTCAGGACGTCATCGTCTTTTTGACAGGAGCTTTCTAAACCAGTAACTGCTAAAGGTGGAAAAGGAATCTTGGAGAAGAATCACTGCATGAGTGTGGTTTCTCTATAATCTTCACCAAATGCCTGCTATTGGGCAGGGTTAGAAACAGGACCCTGATCTAACTATTGCACTCTGTTTTTATGGCTGACAGCTGCCACAGCCGTTCCTGTTGTCATTGCTGCAGTCTGAATGCAATGTCCCTTTTCACACTGAGGGGGGTCAGCAAAGAGGATTACCCCACCTGATCTGTGAGAAGTAAGGAAGCTCCTTACTTCTATGAAACAATGTATTTGGGCCCAAAAATCATGTCGTTGAGCTATTACTGTGTTGACATATGAAGTGAAATTAAGTATTTATTCTCAATTTTATGGTAAGATGTCAACTCAGTGAATGAAGTTTAATGAAGGTAGATTAGATCTACAACCACTTTCAAGTGTTACCATGCCATAGACACTTAGTTTCTTACGAAACAATTTTTTTTTAAATATAGAATGTAATGAGGAACAAAAGGAGAAAGGGATAATTACTGCTAGATAAGATTTCCACAAAGGAATCGTTCATCAGTTGGAGGTTAGCTTTCACCACATTTTCAGTCCTATTTAACATGAGTTTTCAGTTAGGATTTGCAGTACATAGCCCTGCACTTAGTATTCTTGACTTGTAAAAGGTGTAGAGAATTTTTAAAAGCAGAAAAACAGAGAGAGATACTTGATGCCAACCAGTCTCAAAGACCTCGGAGGCTGAGGATTGTGGCTGCTTTATAGAATCACAGAATTCTAAGATGGGTTGAGTTGCAAGTGACCATGATGATCATCTCACCCCAACCCCCCTGCCAGATGCAGGGACACCCCCCCAGTACACCAGGTTGCTCAATTCCCTGTCCAACCTGATCTTGAACACTTCCAGGGTTGGGACATCCACAATTTTTCTGGGCAACCTCTTCTGGTGCCTCACCACCCTTGCAGTAAAGAATTTCTTCCATATATCTAACCTAAATTTTTCTTCTTTCACTTTGAACCCTGTATTCCTTGCCCTATCACTACAGTTCCTGACTAGGAGTCCCTTTCCAGCTTCCCTGTAGTCCCCCTTCAGATACTGGCAGGTTGCTATGGGGTCTCCACTCAACCTTCTCTTCTCCAGGCTGAGCAGCCCCAACTTTTTCAGCCTGTCTTTTTAGCTCCAGTCCTCCTATCAACTTTGTGGCCTCCTCTGGACTTGCTGCAGCAGTTCCATGTCCCTCTTGTGCTGGGGACCCCGGAGCTGGATGCAGTGCTCCAGGTCAGGTCTCACAGAAGCAGAATAGAGGAGCAGAATCCCCTCCCTTGGCCTGCTGGCTACGATCCTTTGGATGCAGCCCAGGATTCCCTTGGCTTTCTGGGCTGTGAGCACTCACTGCTGGCTCATGGTGAGTTTTTCATCAGCCATCACAACCAAGTCCTTCCCCACAGGGCTGCTCTCCATCACTTCTCTGCCTAACCCGTGGGTGTGTCTGGGATTGCCCCGATGCAGGTGTAGGACCTTGGACTTGGCCTTGAGCTCCATGAGGTTTGCTTGGTGTCACCTCTCAAGCCTGTCCAGGTCCCTGTGGATGCCATCCCTTCCCACCAGCATGTCTCGACTGCCCCACATAGCTCAGTGCCATCAGCAAACTTGCTGAGGGTGCCCTCGATCCCACTGTCCATGTCACTGACAAAGGTGTGGAACAGTACTGGCCCCAGGACTGACCCCTGAGGACTTCTCTTGCAAAAACAAAGAGAGATTTCAGAGGGAAGAGCCTCCAATGAAAATGAAATCCTTATGACCTCAAACATTTCCTCTGGTAGAGCTTTACTTAAGTAAATTCTAAATGACTTGTGCCCCTCTTGCTCTTTCAATTTAGCATTGACAAGGGCATTTCTTGCGTCAGTTCTTCATCACTTGTGGTCTCTGCACTCTGTGAATATTTCTTTAGTGTCTTTTCACAGAATGTTTTTCTTCAGCTACCTGTATACAATGTTTGAGATATACTTAATCACTTGGGAGTGGGAGTTCTCTCTTTTCCTGATTAAGCCACATCGATGCTATTTTCATGAAAATTCATTGAGACACTCCTTAAAAGGATTGCTTTAGAACTGTCACAACCATTTTTCAGAAACAGAAGTATAATGCTTTATAGCTTACCGAAACTTTTGGAAACAAAATCTGAGAAACAATTCCTAATGAACAAAATATTTTCAAAATACTCAAATCCAAGATTTCTTCTTATCAAAGTTTGCGTAGGTCTTTGTATCAGTCCTGAATATCCAAGCTTAAATCCCAGGGTTTTGTACATATATAGAGAGGCAAGCAATCTAAATAGAAATTGTCAAGGTTTGAATTTTGCCTTTTGGCATGTCTTGGTTTGGTCATTTGCAGTTTTCAACCATAAAAAAACCCCAGCAACAAGTCAAATGTATAAATAGATATTTTCAAATCGGTGAGTCAATTATATCCCATGATACAACTCAATATAGAATTCAGAATTATTTTTGCTTACTCATGGAACATTATCATCTTCTATTCTGAAACACATTAGCAACATTTAATTTTAGTGACTGGGCACTAAGATATGAATATCTGAGGATCTCAGGATTGTTCTTGGGTTTGGTTTTGGCTGAGCTTTTTAAATCTTTTTTTTTGGGGGGGGAAGGGGTTGGAGGGACATATGTAGGATGAGCTTCAAAGAGTCTGAGGGCCAAATGTAGAGTTGTGACAGAAACTTACCTGTGACTGTGACTGAGGGTTTCAATTTCTCATCTCTTTGAAATACACCAGTCATCAAGACACCTGCATGAGAAGTCAGGCTGGTAAAGCTGAAGTCAGTATATTTGCTTAGAAGCGTCCAAAAACAAACTCAGATAGAAAAAGGAAATTCAAAATTCTTAAATACTATTATTATATCTTAAACCTGTTGAGTACTCAGCAATAAAGTCTATCTTTTGAAGAGTTATTCTATTTCTTTTACATTTTTGGGGGGTTAATAGTTGCAGATGACTTATTTTATGGAGAAATCCATTTCTGTCTTTGAACTTAGAAATCTTGCCAAAACATTTGGATTCACCTTATCCATTATTTCAACAAACAGAGAGCTAGGTATTTTATATGTTGCTGTTGAAGGGCCATGTTTATATTAAACTGGAGATGTGTACTATTCTATAAGAGGTTTGAAAGAAATTATGCAGCCATAGGGAATGCCTTTCTAACTTCATAAGCAACAGGGGACCACTCAGCATGCCATTTGCTACAAACTCTGTAACCTTCATAAAATACCTTTAAACATCTACTTGCAAACATATGTCAATGCAATATTATTTTAATTGAGTTTACCTCGACCTCTTTTGTTGCTTCATAGTTTAATCTAAAAAAATGTGAGGCAATGCAACAACAGGAATATATTTGTGAACGCCAGGAGTTTAAAGGTTTCTACTGCCACTGATAAAATTTCAGGAAATTGGAAGTTTAGTAGAAATCATGTGAGCATTGTAATGCTTTTTCTCTAGAGATGTTTCTGAAGATCTGAGAAGTCAGTAGAAGAAACATGAACGCTTGGAATCTCGCTTTTTTTAAAAGCAGGTCTTGACCTCAGTGACAGTTGAGTAATTGAGTTCAAATAAAAATATAATACAACTAGATAATATTTCCTTTCTAGTCTACTGAGGACTTTTTAAACCCTTAATGAATTCATAGGACCTGATGATTTCAAAAGAGAGGTGTTAGAGAAACAGAATGACTGTCTCCCCTGCACCTGTCTTTTGCATGTAACACAGAGTATTTAGACAACTTTTTAATGTCACATACGTACAGACATGCTCAGTGCATCTGTTCAGAGACAATTTTGATCTTCTGGGCTGTAGGAATGTCCATGCAGTACCTGTCTCACTTAATGAAATGTAACTTTCTTTTTGCTGCTCATGAAATTATGTATTTGTCTATTCAATGTTTATTCTGAGAAATTATATTATTTAATATCCATAAAAATATATTCACTGAATAATTTTTTAAATCTAAAACCACGATCTTTTGGTAAGCGTATGAAACATTCATCAACACCATCAACAACATTAATATATCCATACTATATGCTGTACTTTTGAGTACAATGTCTATTAATCATAATAAAAGAAATTTACTCTATATTTAGAGTTATTATAGAATTACTCTATAATTAACCCAGAGACCATGTATTTACTTAGTCTTCAGAGCTATCCAGACTCTCAGGGCTTCACTGATAAGTAATAATAAACAATTCTTGCAAAGACTGACAATAAGGTAAAACAAATGAAAAAGTAATCACCAAGGAACAGTTTGATGCTTCATTACTCTTCTGTTAGTTCAATTTTTGCAAGACAAGAGAATTGATATTAATATCTTCTGAAAAATGCTTCAATAAATCTAAGTGTGTATCCTTGAGAAATATTTTTCTTTAACAAGATAATTTCTGGCAGTTAGTTCAGAAACGATCTGAGGATAATTTTATTCTCCTCTGTAAGTCCTGAAATAAAGATCATTCTTTTAAAATTTGCTGCTGGGTAGTTTACTTGTCAGGGGAAACATGAAGTAGATTTTGCTTTAGTTGTGTAACTGGGATGCAATTTCTAAATCTTGGCAAGAGATGGGTAAAAAGTATGTGTCACTTTATGATTCTCCTAAGCTTTTCCTCTTTTATATTTTTATTCTCATACACCTGTATCTAACTGATGTCTCATATTTTGTACTGAGTTATTAATACTTGGTGCATGAACCATCTTTTTGTTATAAACTTGTATAACTGGCTCTAAGTGCACCACTTGGGTACCTGTGCATTACTGAGGTAGAAAATTCAGGTCCACTCAGCCTTAAAATGGAAGGCTTATTTAACCAGCTTGGTTGCAGCATGAGAACTTATGTAACCACTGACACACAAACAAATTGTGAGACTGATATTCATTTTGGAGCATCTTTGATTTCCCAGCCAGAATGACCTGTTAACTATTTACATCTGCAGACAACCTGCAAAAAGATTCCTGGGCATCTCAAAAAAAAAAAAAAATCTCAGTCCCATCTCTGGATCCTCAATGTCACAATGGGAATATCTAAGTCCTTTTATCACTAATCTGTTATAGAGTATAAATTAACAATATGCAGCTAAAATAGCTTCTTTATAACTGCTTAAAGTTTGTGAGTAGGAATAAGGTTGACCTCTTCAACAAAGAAGCAATATTAATAAAAGCTGTTTACTACTGCGTGGATGAACCACACTGAGTTTAATTTCCAACTAAGGAGAGCAGAGACAAAATACAGTTCCTTTTTGGGTTTCCAACAAAGAGGGGGCTTTGTACTTGTGATCAAAATAGCTTAGCAGCCATCAAAGAGCTGCTCAGAAAGGTCTTACAGCAGTACAC
This sequence comes from Edolisoma coerulescens, assembly GCA_013397115.1. Classification (NCBI taxonomy): domain Eukaryota; kingdom Metazoa; phylum Chordata; class Aves; order Passeriformes; family Campephagidae; genus Edolisoma; species Edolisoma coerulescens. Next base: position 320,477 of record VWZW01005673.1, read on the forward strand.
CACACTACCCAATTTCTAACTTCTGCCTTTTGGCATCCATCTCTTCAAACATTGATTTATAGCATTACGACAATGTGTGTTATGATTTAGTATTATTTATAATAGTTTTCTGGCATATTTAAATTTCTAACTCGGAACTTAAGTAGAAAATGGCTGCACTGAGTCTGCCAAAAGTTATATCTAACACTGTATATGGCTCTTGATAGTTTCTATATCATACTGCATTAGATACAGCAGTCAAAGTAATAACACTGAGAAGTTTACTGCTTATTTTGTGCTATGTTTCATCAGAACTAGTGAACAACTTAGTGCTTTCCTTGAGAACCTTGGGGGCTCAGAGGGTCTCAGTCCGTGCTGCAACCTTCTTGCTCACTTGGGTCTGTACAAAATACAAGGTTGTCTATCACGTTCCCTCTAAGTTGCACTGCAAGTGGAAATCATTCCTACTCATTGTTACAATAGTTCAGTGGATAAAGCATTGACTGGGGAGACCTGCATTCAGTTATTTCCTCTGTCTCAGGAAATTCAAGCTTATATCTTCAATCTCCAGAAAAAATCACCACTATAACTGCAGGTTATAATGATAAAGAATAAAGGAATTCTCTGCCTCTTCTGTTGAAAATGTTCTTCTCTAATTTTAGACAAAGAAAAAAACCAAATACATGGGCAAAACATCTGAGCTGTGAAAACCTGTATGTGAACACAATTCCCCTGTAATAGCTAAGGAAAACTTGGCCTTAGCCTTTACTCCAGCAGCCACTTAAGTATTTTCCATTAAATAACCACTGAATGAAATATAAAAGTTTTCCTTAGAATTGATTTTGGCTTCCTTTTTTCTAAGGAGAATGAAATAACCTCTAGACCAAGAGAAATGAAGCATCCCCTTTTAAATCATTCTGGCTTGCTTTCAACTCTCTTACCCAGATTTTATCGCTGTTGCTCCATGCTTTGTTATTTTGCCATTAATCTACAAAGCTGTAATTAACACTGCAATTATCTTTCTTTTCCATTTGCATGAAAAAAATTGAGAGAAGCATCAGAGCTAGAGGCAGAAAACATACTGTGAGGTGACAGAACAACACAGTTGGATAAAGATCCCAAGACAAGTCTATGCTAAATATTTTTTTGAGCAGCAGGAGGTAGCACAGGAATTGCCACTGTGCTTGTCATCATATTATTCGAACGCATAAACCTTCACTTTGTTTCATCAATAATAATACCATACATATCCTTCAGTAGTAGTACATGTTTACAATTGGACAAACAGATTCACGCTCTCTGACCAAATTCATCGTTCTACTCTCTGGTTCCCAAGCCTAAATAAATAGATTAATGTTCTCTTCCAAGTTAATATTAATAAAGACCCTGTCTAGGCAAGGAAAGAAGAGATCTTCCCCATGGTCACTGGTGTATTCTTATGCCGAGTATTGCTAAGGGCTGGGTTTTGATTTCTTTAACCACTTGCTCTTGCTGCTGCTGAGGTGCTCTGGCCTCACCAGATGAATCCAGCTGCTCTGAGCTCCAAACTCTCCAATGCTGTTTTGAGCCTCTCAGTGTCTGGCTCTGGTCTCTGTCACTAAAATATTCAACATAGGTATGTATATGTACACACACATGGATACATATATATTACACTTTATATTTGTCTATAAATATATGTTTTATTTCCTTTTTTTCCTGCTGAAACCAACAAAAAAGTGCTGCTTTCAGCAGAAGGGCCTCCTTTTTGCTCTTTTCCTACATTTATCCACTGCAAGATGCCACTCATCCTTCTGAATTTTTGCATTAGCACTTAGGAAGAGGCTTATAACTGGGAAAATGGACTAACTATAGGAACATTTCTTAGTTTATCCAATTTTTATGCCATAATGTTGTTTTAAGAGATCTGGAGTAACAAGATATGAGCATCTCATAGCTATGCTTTTATTCATTTTTAAAACTCTATTGGATTGTTGTGTTATATTATGTTTAGATCTATCCACAGCTGTACTATTGACTTTGACAGTAATGTGATCTGGACATTTCCAGGACTAGCCTCAAAGTGCAGACTATCATTATAGTCTGGATGTGCTTGCATAGGCATTTTTTTGATTAAGTGGTATGATTATCTTTTGTCCTTCTTTCTTTCTAGGATACTTATATTCAGCCTTAAACTTACATACCAAAACCCTCTCCATTCAGGCAATGAGCAGGGGTTTTTTACCTCTTTTACAAAAATTCATGATTTCTAAAAACCATTATTCATCCAATAATGAGAAAAAAAAACCAATTCAATGTTGCATTAAAGTGTGATGTCTTTCCTAGAATTTCCAGAAGCTTCTGATTTTAATGGGACTTCTTACATTAAAAGAGTGTTCTCCTGAAGTAGGAAGATATGAAGTCATTAAACTCTAAGCTTTTTGTGGTACAGATTCAGACATTCTTTACGACAGACTTAATACAACTAACCACACCCTATAGTAACCTGGGGGAAAATGACACCTTCTAAGAAAATGGGTAAGTCTCCCTTGTAACTTTGGATTCAAACTGGATATTTAAACCTCGGTCTCACATGTCCAAGCACTATGCCTGAATCATTCCACTGCTGTCTTTTCAGCCTTGGCTTCTCCAAGTTGCTGTGGTGAGTACCGCTCACCTCCTGAGGCATCCAGAAGCCTTTGCTATCCTCTGCCTCATGTGCCTCATTTGAAGCTAGAGGTTCAGTGGCTCTGTTGACTGCCTGAGTCATAATACAAACTAGGTCGTCTATACCCAAGCTGAGTGTCCTAATCATCGGACCAATGAATCACCTTCTCTAATTTTCTGGCCCAATGTCTCTGTTCAATTATTTAAAGAATCCATGACCTCTTCTACCACAGACAAACACAGCCGGTGATCAGAGCATCTAGCTGTAATGAGGGAAACTCAGGTTGAAGACCTTTTGCTCCATTCAGGTCTGTTCTTATTTAACTGCTCTTGGATGATGTGGGATAACCTCTCTGCAGTTTTGTTCCCACAGATATTTCTGTCTTCCTTACCTTTCAGTCCCAAGTTTATGAGTATATAAAACATAACTAATTATAAGGAATATTTTCTGAAGTGGGAAAACAATTTCTCCCATTTCCAATCACCAGCATTTGAGGATTTTCATCTTGGCTTCCTGTTATGGGTGATCATTTAATTATTTGTATAACATTTTCCATTAGGCATCATATCTTTTTAATGGGTAAAAGAACTCCTCAGGTGCTCAAGAAATATTATTTTCCCATGTAGCATTGTTTGAGTTCCTACTCCATATGATTCCTAAATTATATCGGTATGATAAAAATAATTATTTTTAAGTGTTAAAAATCGCTTTCCTTGTCTGGAAGTATTTGACAAGTAGTATGTTGTAAAAAATTACTATGCTAATGTTGCTATCCTCAAGGATGTAAAACTCAGTAAGGCTCTTGAAACCATGAGGTGTTCAAAAATATAATCTTTTGGTTAGTTTTGTTCATTCTTTAAACTTTCTAAATTAGTAGAATGCACTCAGGTTATATTTTCAAGATTTTCTATAGCCTCCCTACAAGTGTAGGAATTCATGCTTATTAAAAGCAATAAACACTGAGACTAATGTATTAATGTAAGCCCAGAAAAGAGCACAGAAAACTCACTAAAATTTGCAAGGCTTACAATAAAATAGTTTCTGCAGGTCAACCCTCTCTTACCAAGGCTCAGAATATTTCCGTTGTAAAGTAGATCTGTTGAAGACTTGAAGCTGTTTTGTTTTGGATCATGAATTGACATTATACTGCCCTCCATTCATAGTGTTTTACAAGTAATGTTCACTCACTGGTGTGGTATGCTCGAGTGTAAGCCGACTTATTCCCTGAATATATCCACCCTAACATTTTTGGGGCGTATATTTCTCGTTTTCTTAAATTCCAGAAACGCTCAAAGGCTAGACAGGTTCTCAGCACAGAATGACAGCCTAAAACTACTTCCAAAAGAGCTAAAATTCTCAACCTGAACTTTTTTCTCATGTCCATTAACCTATCTGAAAAGCTGCTGGACAGGGCATGAACAGGCATGTTTTTTATTACAAATCATGGGCCACTTACCTTTTAATGTGAGAATATGATTCAGAAAATCTTGGAATATCTACTTGCATCAAGTGTTGCAGTTAGAGCTTTCACATATACCCTAGCTCACACAGGCCTCTGTTTTTGGTAATCTATGTAATATTTTTGCTCCCTTTTTTTTCTCATCTTTGAGATTGCTTTAATTGGGATATCATTTTTTAGAGAGTTTGGTGCTTGACTGCAGTAAAATCAAAGCTGCACTTTTTTACCCTAGTGATAAGTTAATACCTTAGTACATGGTGAAGCGATGACTGCATATTATTATCAGTCTAGGAGTGCTGCATGTTCAGGAAGAATTAGATTCACAAACATATATTAAGGCAACATGAGGCCTGGAAGACTGCAGGAAGGGAAGGTGCCAATTTAGTTTCTGTCAGCATCACGTAACTAACTGAACCGCGCTTTCTGTAGGTCATTTATACACATAGGAGATGGTTATTCCACCATTAATGTTCAGTATTTCCAAACTCTGCATTCTTCTGAGATCCAATATTAGTGCTCTGGTTTCTAAAAACAATGCGCATCCGTACCAATACATGTGCAGCTAGGAGAGCTCCTCAGTATTTTTGAATGTCAGACCACTGAGGGGCTTTAATTTTGAACTCCAGGTCTGCAAATCTTGATCCAAATTTCCTTGCTTTCACTGAATCCATTAGGAGCACGGCAGGGTCTTTCAAGTCTTAATCAACATTTACAAATGAACAATACACACTTTATTTTATTAATACTCAGTTTCTCTGCTGGTTGACACTTCAAAGGTGGTCTGGTTGGAAAACAAGCCCAAAGAACATTCTGATTTTATTCTTTACTTTCTTTTTTTTTTCCCCTTAATTGCATACTATCTTGAGAACTTCCCAGATAGCTTCCTGCAACTCTTCTATGCTGGATGTATCATTCCCTTGTTCTGTCAGAATGATAAAAAGTCAGTTGTGCGATTTAGGATCTGCTAAGTAATTAACATCAACTCAGCATTAACTGTATAGAAAATATTATGTTCTTAATCTGACTGATCTGACTGATCTGTGCCCACCTGCTGCCTGCTTATAAGGACTCAGCACCAGGAGCATGGTTTTGCCAGAAGAAGTAAATCTAGCAAGAAAGGTTTGAACTGCTTCTCTTCTAATCCTGTCTACCTAGTTGTCTACCTACATATCTCAAGTACCCATTGCTTTAATGTCATGATGCCAAACTTCGTAAATTTCAGAGCCACCCAATGATTTTAGTCTTGATATCTATTCTTTTAAACTAGATTAATTCATCCTTCTCTGATTTTATTTCTTTTAGGAAAATAGGATGATGTGTAGATTAGAATAATAAGCAGTATGGAATTTTACTGTGAGAAAACAATTCCTTCAAACAGAATGAATTGGGGTTTTGCTGTTTCTATATTTCCTATTAGCTCCTTCCATCTGGGAAGGAAGTTATGAAAAACAAGTCACCTGGTTATATTATTTCCTTAGGGGAGATCAAAAATCATGCAAGAAAAAAAAAAGACATGAACAAAAGCAGTTCACACCACATTTTGCAGTATAAATGTTTCCTTACACAAGGAGAAATCCTCTGTGAAAGATATTTTCAAATACAGCTTTCATTTACGAATGAGTTATCTTCATGAGGGTGAAGCCAAATAAATATTTGTATCTGAGTTTGGGTTCTGGGGAATTAAATGAGATTGTATATGTATTTTATCTAACAAAAGAGTATCTGAGTGAACAAAGAAGGGGAGGTTTTCTATGCATTGTTATCAGAAACAAAACTGATTTTTGAAAGTATAAATCTCTGCAATTTTATGCAAAATAGCTGTTCACTTCTGCTTGCTTCAAGAAAAACAGTTTGCCTTAAAAAAAGCAGTTATTAACTCTTTTGTAGACACTTGGACAAGCAAAACACATCAATTTCTGATAACATAAGACAGAACTGCCCTGAAGTACTATGTATGTGAGTGTTGTATATTCCATTGCTGGGTCAACGTAGCCTTGTGCTTCTGTCCAGTTGAAATTAGTTGTGCTAAATAAAGTGATGTCACCCTGCAGAAGACACAGTATTAACCAGCCCAGGGTGTTAGAGAGCAATGAAATATACAATTACCCTCAACAGCAGTTCTACAAGCTGTGTGATTCCTATGCATTTACTGATTATCTTTATTTGTATTATTCTTCTTTTGGTAGTGGATATAAATTACATACCATTATGGTCCAACTGCAAATAATGAAATGACAATACCGTCCATGCCACAGCACTGTCTGGCATTCATGTATCTCTTTAGAGGTGTTAAGAGAAAAGACAGGGTACTGCAGCTGAGTGCACTTTATGATGGAATGCTCTAATAGAGATTTAATATATTTATCTGCCTTCTGAAGCCAGCAGCTATAGTAACTGCAAATGGCTGTCTGGCCACAGTTATTATCTGAGCAATCTAAGTAGTTATGTTTTGAGCTACAGGGTGTTGAAGATAATAGTTCACTCTAGACTAATGCCTACATAATGTCAGATTGCCTTCTCTTTTTTACTTGCTGGTCAAGCCCGGCTGATGATGATTGACTTAATGAGAGTTATAACCTGGCCCATAACCTAAGGAATAGGAGGACTGTTTATAGAGAAGAATAATATTATGCTCCTTGGGGAATTTTGATGGATTTTGCTAGTTTTGGAGCTCTTTAACTACTCAGACTTCTGCGGTACCTGTAGCAAATTGTCACTTGATAATGGTGTCTTCAAGGGTTTACTGAAATCACTTGAATCTTTCACCTAACAAAAAATGAGTTCTTGCCCAAGATGTGCAATTGGACATTCATCTTGTTATTACTGTCTGTCTCTTCTTCTTCTTTCTCTGTTTGTTTTATTCCCATTAGTGCGTTTCATTTACATCCAGATCCTAATAAACATGTCCTCACTGGAAGATGTCCAATTTCCATTATTGATCACAGTGTTTGTATGTGCATGTGCAAAATCTTTTTAAAAAGTACTCCCCACTCTCCCCTGCCCTTAGACTTAGTTGGCAGTGCATATTTCACTGCCTAAAACACCAGGTATGTTTCCTTGTTAGGCTAAAAGAAAGTGGCTATTACTCCTTTAAGGGGTCCCTCCCTCTTCTTCTTTGTTTGGCAGACGAGGTCAGGGAGAAGAGGCATCACCTGAACTCAAGGGGCTCAGGTTAGACTTTCTGGGAGATTTTATGTAAGCATGACTAAAATGTTTAGCAACACTACTCAGATTTGCATGGAGCAAAAAAGTCAATACTCTGTCTACACCATGGAGAGATCAAAGATTTTATGAAGAGGTAGATATGAAGAGTCTAATGTTTAGATAAAAATATTTGAAAATAAAGAAAAGAAAAAAATAAAGTATCACAGTTCTTTTCCCCTTAAACTTAACCTCTTTGTTGGCATGGACTGACTAGACATACATAAAATTGAGTCCACAACTGAAGTGTAGCTGCCATACTGAGTAAATAAATAAAATTCTATTTAGCTGAAATTCTAAAATCTTAAAGCAAGAACATATAAACTGTACTGAAGAACTCTCAGCATGCTACAGCATGTTTGAATGCAGAAGCTATGTGAGTAGCCTTTGAAGCACCCTTATATCTGCCAGAATGATAGCATTCACTCATGTACATGGTGAGCCAGAATACATTTGATAAAATTCTATTGACTTTGATAAATTAAAAATTAACTTAACCCCAAGACTTCTCTTCAGGAAAAGGAAGCATTGTTAATTACTATCTTTGTTTACTTTTCTTGTTCTAACAAGACTCTTTTTCACCTTGCATCCTCTTTGAGCTGGAGTGAAATATTCTACTTACCCTTGAGGCTGAGTACTTTTTAACTATGTAGTTAAGAACATTCCTAATTTTTCACCATTTTTGGAAAACGTTACTGTGATTTTTGTGCTGTTAACTCATCTTTCTTATGAGTTCTTATCTTCACTGATGATGTCAAACAAATTTTGTCAAGAGTACTGCAGACTTCTTTCTCCATGCTTCCTTTCAGGAAACCATGTTCAGGATACGAATTTCTTTGGACCAGCCATGCTGGGGGTCTTGTAATATTTAAGGTGATTATTCTGCTCCTTTGTTCATTTGTGCCCTCATGAGTGTTCCAGAGATATAGGAAGAAAAGCAATTTTTGAATGTGTTTGGAATAGCCAACACACTTGAAAGCTGTGAATAATGATAATGACTAATAATTATAATAATTAATAATAATAATTATAAAACCCCTGATGTGAATGGTGTATATCTGGGTTCTTTTCGTAAATATTACCACCAGCTGAATGACTGCCTTTACCTGTGTGAGGCCTTTAATAGAGCTATTCGTTCACTTAGTACTTGAATACTACCACTTAAATCCTCTTCCACAAGCCAGTTTTCTCTACATAAAGGAGGGCTAAAGTTGTATTATCGCTTCTCAGCACCAAGGGAATATTGGGTCACCCTCAGATCCACCTGTCCAGAAGATGCTTTTCCATCCCACTTGCTCACCGTGGGGAGAAGGAGGAAAAGATAACCCAAATGATACTACTTATTGCTCTCAGTCCAGAAAGAGACAGAAGTTATGGCAACGGTGCCTTGAGAACCCTTATCATGGACTAAAAACTACGTTGTCAAAAGGTAAAAAAAAATGGTTCTTTGACTGCCAGTTGAGGATAAAAATACCAAAAGGTTTTTGCTTTAGTGCTTTCAAATTCAATAATCATTCATCAGTTTGTTTTCCTTCTGTGCTAGGGAGGACAGGTAGTCAGAGCAGAGAATACAGATTGTTCCAGTCGGCTCCTGTTCAGCTGATAATGGTATACACAGCTGTATGTAGCCAGCGCCTGCCAGCAGAGGCCTGACCCAAACAATTAACCTTATATTAACGCCCCTAATGGTGATCATCTGTTGCCATATGCCTGAAGCCTGAGCTCTAACTCAGCAACGAGACCATCTACTCCTCAAGTCACAACTGATTCTTGATCACAAGGTACAGAGGTTCAGTTGATTTTTAAAATGTTTGTTGGTAATCTCTTCTTTCTAAGGAAGAATAAATACCTTGAGAAAGACAGTAATTGTTTCAGGAAAATCGATGGGACCTGCTCACATAGAGGCAAATGATTATACAGTTTATTCTAAATGACTGCTTAGGTTTTGTGTTTCTCCTTGTCTAGTACTATATTCTACACTAAAACCAAGGAGAAACTAGAAAAACACCTTTTCTAGCTTATTTGCTGTCTGGACTGAATCTGTTCACTGCCTCTGTATTGAGCACAGTTGTTTTTCCAGGTGTAGTTGTCGAATCCAAAAGCAATTTGAAATAGCCAGTGTGTGAAGTAATTTTTCTTGTATTCAGGTGGTGATATTTAAACGTATGTGTGCTAAGACCAGTATTTGCTGCATCACTGCTGGTGTTAATCCTTGTTTATACTGTGAGTAAGCTGCCTGGCAGGTGCTACATTTTTATTTCAAATCTGTTCCTTTCCTGGATTTATTTTTTGTATCATTGTCATCCTAAGAAAGATCTTTCTTTTTTTTCTCCAGTAGCAGCTCAGGCCTGAATATGTACTAGAACAGCCACAGTGGAAATCTACAAAATACTAGCATTTCCATGTCATTCATACAATCAAGAATAAAGTAGAATTTAAGCAAACAGTGGATTAATAAGGAAGAAAAGACTAGTGGATATTTTAAAGGGTGTTGCTTGTTTCACTATAGAAAACAAAAGAGACCTTTTTTTTTTTTTCCCATCCCTAATATCATATTTTATGTATGATGCTTCCATGTACCTCTTTTTCCTCAATCTATACATATGCAGTAGATTATTGATTGTTTGGCAAGATACGCCTAATGCTTTCTACTTTGCCCATTATCGTAAAATCTAGAGGGACTGAGAGGCTAAAATACATTTGGATATGTACTTGGATATGTGCAGAGAAGTTTTATTAATGAAGCCCACTTTAAGGTTAGCTGATCAATAAAAGTTAGTATGACTTACTTGCTACAGCTAAAAACTGGGCCCTACAAAAAGCATTGCATGCTAGATTTTGACAGTAGTATAAAACATGCTTGCTTACATCCTCCTTCAGTTTTTCAGTACTCTCCACCCCAAAGAAGCAAAGAATATGTGGTACAGACTACAAATAAGAAAGTTTGACAAGTTATGCAGTAGTAAGAAAACATACATTCTTCAGTAATGCCTATAAATGTTATACAGTATATTTTATAATATTTTAAAATCCATTCTTGCAGGCATAAATGGACCATATAAAGTTATTTTGTTCCTTAGTCCAGCTGACTTCTTTCTGCATCCAGTGTTTACCACCATGAATTGCTAAAGGAACAGGAAGAATGACGTAGGCAAGCATTTCAGGACTGAATCCTTATACCACTAAATTTTCTCTTTCACACACATTTTACATTTTCTATCCAGTTCTGATCCCTTGAGTTGTTATGATCTCTCTGTTCTCTTTGGCTTCTTTGAGAAAATGGCAGTCAGCACCTTGCAGTTCCCATAAAATGTATCAGGATCTCCACTAAATTCAGTGACAACATTCCAGTTCCCTATGAGAAAGATAACATCTCCATTGATAAGAGCATTTGCTGCAGAAATAAAGTATTTATGGTACTTAGACACACTGAATCAACATAGTCTGGGAACACAAGTCTATTTTTAAAGTCTGTCCAAGAAAACATTGTAGAGAAGCAGGAATATTTCAATACAAAACACGGAAATTATGATGAAATATTTACAGAACAACCAAACTTAGACTTTCTCTGGAGATCAGAGTCAGCATTATTTGCATGGAATTCATTTCCATTCATAGCAAATTATTGGTTTCTAATTAAAATTCCAAACAACCAAAATTGGAACTGCAGTGAAGGGGGTCAGATGGTCTGAAGAAAACCAGAATTTTTTCTTAATATTTCCCATGGTTCTCCCTGAAATACCATCAGGGACTCCTTGGTCACTTCTCAGGTAGAATAAACTTTTTTTCTTAAAATAAAAAGCTTAATTCTGTTTTTAAGTTGCAAAAATGTGGTGTTAAAAGGGTACATCTTGAGCTGCCAGTTGTCTATTAGAATTGCTTTGGGTGTCTGACAGAATATCGCAGCTGGCTATACAAATGGGCGGATTTCTTCACAAGAAGGAAAATTCTATTTAATTTCTCTAAGTTGTTTTTGTTAAGGTCCCCATGACGATGACAGAGGTGTGGTAACCAGATAACTGGGAGAGGAAAGGGAAAAAGCCTACTTTCATATTTAGGTAAGTAAGTGCAATGAAAGTCTGGAAGTGAGCACTTCTGATAAGATGCGGAAATCCTATACTTCTGTTTTGACAAAGCACAACAGAAGTGAAAATTTCTAGTAGTTTTGGAGTGACCCAGAACAGTAGATCTGAAAATATGGCAAAAACTTTTGTAGACAAAATTGGACATAGTATATTTGATTTGCTTACATTTTAACAGTAATTGTATACAATATACAATTAAGGAATTAATAAACCTCTATATTTAAAAAGCATATTACATTCAAAAGCTGGTCTTAAAAGGAAAAAAGATACATCTTTAGTTAACTCTTGATTGTAAAGGGGTTAACTGCTTGAGGAGGAGAAAACAAGTTTTTTTCTCTTTGCATGGTTCCACCCCAAAATTCACAGAGTTCATTAAAATTTCCATATCTCACCTCCCTCTCAACTCATAAAACATCTAAAATCCAAAACTATCCAGTCACAGAAGCTATAGTTACTTTAAAATATTTTTTATTGTCAGGTACCTCAGTAGATTGTCAAAGAGTTATAATTAAAACCAGTTCTGCCACATAAATTTTGAGTAATTTAAATATATAAAACACTGAGACAGATGAGTTCCACAGGGGAAAAAATAGCAGCAATAGCAGGAGAGGAACAGGGCTAATGTCTCTCTTTCCCTCACCATTTTCCCACTATTTAACGAGCCAGTGGGAGAAATACTTGCCCCTTTCTGGTTCCCTTGTGGCCTGAATCTGCACGAATATGCACACTTTGGCCCTTTGGGGCAAGCATGTGGTCCCACTGCTAGAAAATGGAGACCACTCTCATAGACATGATCCCGTGATCACAATATGAATCTTCTATGGGGGGCTGAACCTTGAGCAAGCCCTCCTGTTCAGAGTGAAATTCACCTCTGAGGTTTCAGGCTGACTTCCAGTTACATATTTTTATTTGTTTCTTTCATAAAAGATATAATGCACCCTAGAAAATGTGTAGTCATTCATCAGAGCAAATAAACTCTGGAATATGTTGAATGAAAGCCCTTAAGCTTCACCAGAAGTACTACCAAAAGGGATGGAATGAGAAATCAAAGAGGAAGCCAGTTGTGATGCCTGAGAATTTTTTGTGTGTGCAGCTATTTTTCTTCTTGACACTTGCTTTATTTCTGGGAAGCATCTTTTACTCACTTATTTCCTCTGATTTAATGCTGAGTCGAGCAAAACCAAGCCTTTCCTCGTTTTTCTTACCCACTGAGGACTGCTTTAACGTGTATTTCAAGGCAGTAGTTCTGGACTTGGCTCTGTGTTTCAGCAGGCAGACTTCCTCCTACACACAATCCAATCACTGAATCTGTACACCAGGTTTGGGCATCTCTAAGCTTTCTGTGGTATGATCTGAAGGTGTTGTGTGAATTTTAGTACCTGCGTAAGATGGGGTGCGTTACAGAATGAGTGACCATCTGTTTCTCTTCTCTGTCAATTTGCCCTGCAAGGCAAACTTACTTTAGCAAGTTGCTTTTGCATTCCAGGGGCTGCATTGCAGAGACAAAGTGCAGTGTATTCAACACCAGTGAGGATGTTCCTTAAGCTAATGAAGCAAATGACACTCTGATCCCAGGAACCAGCATCTTAAATATATTCATGCATAAATACAGTGGTTCAAAAATCCGTTTTAGTATCTCTGCTGTATCCAAGCGTACATTTTCATTTGACTTTGGCATTCCGTGCATCAAGTTACCTGGCAGCAAAGTGTCCAGTGAACAGTTATGGCACTTGTTCTAGAGGTACCACCTGCTGATCCAGATGCAAACAGTCCTCTGTGTTCCGGGGTTTGGGATATAACCACTAGCCAGATCACTCTTTTTTTATATTGCTGGTGAGAAAAATGCTTATATCAGATGCATGCTGGCCTGATGTATCAGCTCAGAATGAATACAGCACTCCATCCCTTGGACCACCTACACAAACGGTACTGACTGTGGGTGAATTAATGTAACCCCTGTCTTGCCCCTCTTTTAATCCATGGTCTTAAAAAATAAACATAGGAACACAAGCACAAAAATGTGCCATACATATATGAATACAAATCTGAAAACTTCAAAAATTAAGAACTGTAACAGCAAAATTTCAACAGCAGTATAAGTTTGGCCACAAGAATCACATTAGTTTCTTTATTTGTGCATGTATGTGCACAAAACAATTCTACATTAACCTCCAACAAACACACACAGCATATTTAAAATACTGTATATATGCGTGAGGGTGTATCTGTACATGTGCAATATCACCAAGTTAGAAACATTGTGGGAAAATTAATAGAACTTTTTGTCTTATATGCAATGAATTACTGAAGCACTAATTATTATTAATTGTCAGTAATTTGATCAGTTGGTTGTGCACAGTACAGCAGGCAAGCTCTTGTTCTGTGGAACATGCAGCAAACACAGGCCAGCAACTATTTGTTCATTCTTTTTCTCTACTTGCATGACTATTTCTTGGCCTTGGTCACAGGCTTGGATTTTTTTTCCACCAGCAGAGACCCAGCATGTTTACAGAATATTTTAGGAGCAAAGTTCTGGAGAAAAAAACCACTGGAGTCAATTTTGCTGAGTATTGTAAAATTTTTACTGACTGAATATATACTGTTTTGAAGAAGGAAAATCATAACAATTTCTTATGTTTCCGTTAAGTTGCATTAATGGAGTATTTGCAATGGATAGTTCTCTTCTTAGGCTTGTTTCTATTAGCAGTCCTCTCTTTCACAGAGGGCATGAAATTCTGCTTCTTTCAAAGTCATCATCACAACCACAACCAACACCCTTCATTCCAGGACTGAGCCCATGAGGGTTAGAAGCCATTTCCATGACACAGAATCTCTATACCAAAGCAGACTTTCCTGTAAATGCCCTCTTCGAATAATGGTCATTCTTCATCATAATTGCACTGAAATTTAAGTTCACTGAAGTCAGAATTAACCCTTAGGTTGCCTTTATACACGAACAAATTCTTGTTAATTAATCTGTTTCACGCAGAATGAGAACCATTATTTTCACTCCATGGACATTTAATTTTTTACTCCAAATTGCTTTTTCAAGCTATAAGCAACTAGATGTTATTTTTCGTCATTGAGCACAGAGATAATGTCTAAAAATTTCTCAAATCGCCACATATCACGCTACTTTGGCAGTTAGATTAACAAACACAGAAAGTTAAGACAAGCTGTGGCTCAGAGCAAAAATAAAAACCCAACGCTATTTAATTTAGAGTGCTTTAAGTTGCTAGAGGCACCTGGTGTGGGCCTTTATTTAAAATTTGAGTCTTTCCATTGAGTTCAGTAAGCTTCAGTTCAAGTCCATATGGAAAAAATGTCCCTCTAAATAAAACTATTCCACTTCTGTCATGACATTGTAGTAGTTACGGTAATTTTTTCAGACATTGTTTGGTAAATCTCGCTATAATATTTCTGTCTAAGTTAGTTCCCATTTTAGTCTAACATTTAGAGAATCTTCTCTTTTTCTATTTGCAATGTATCACATAAACATGTATTATGCTAGGATACGGGCTTAAAGGGTCAGCAGTGTTTTAAAAACAGTTGTCAGTCTCAAGTAAAACACCTGGTCTAAAGTCCTGTTTCCCTCCCTTTCTCCCTTCCCCCTCCTTTTTTTGCTAAAATATTTTCAACATCAGTACCACATGCAGGCTATGGTTTTTCTTCCTCTGACTTTAAAATGCTGTTATGCAAGAATATAGTAATTTTAAACTGGGATTTAGAAATAAAAACTTAATTATCTTTCCAAGTCACAGTTCCATTTTAACTAGCCTTTCATCTAGGAGAAATAAACACACAGAAAATAAAGGAGAGGTAGCTTTAAAGACTGTAAAAGTATTTACATGATAGTAATAAAACTTCAAGGATGGTTTAGAGAGCAAAAATACAATAATAACTAGAGCTTTATTGCTCTAGAACTGTAACTGGAGCAGCAATGAACAGCTCAGGAGAGCTCTGCAACTTTAGTAAGCTTTAAAAGTCACGAGCAGAAAAGCACTTTCTCATGAACAGTTACATTAAAAACCCCATACTGTTTACCTACCAAGCTATCAGAAAATTTTGCAAGCCAATTTGGATCTCAGAATGAGCAGAGATTCTGAAACAATGTAATTAACTTCCAAAGACCTAAAGAGAGAGCTCTTTCAAATCTAATTCAAACATTTGCTGTGTGAACTGAAAAAAAAATCACACAAGAAGATAAACGTCTGAGAGTAGTGTTTTCATTTTCTTCCCTGTTGGATGAGAAAAAAATGGGAAGGAGAACAAGGAAGAGATGGCAAGATCCTAACACGCTTTAAAATTTCAGGTACTAGGCCATCTGTTCATAACCTGTATTTGCTGAGTAAGCAGAGGCAATTCTAAAATGAAGCTGCTGAAAACCTGCCTTCCCATCAAGAATATAAGTAAATTAGGTCATAAAACATAGAGTGATTGTAACAATAACAGTTCCTGAGTTATATAGTAAATACTCAGAAGATATTTGTGTTACTTCAAATGGAGTTTAATGTGACAAAAAAGACTTTATTGGCAATACAGTGACTATCCATCCTGTTATCCACAGAGCAAATCATGCTCTGAGCCAACTTGCAAAGCAGTAAACTCAGAAATAATGTCAGAATACAGAAGTAGTTTGATGGCATGACAAGTAAAATTTCTTCATTAACATAAATGTTCATTAAGAGAGGAAATATAAGGGACTTTCTTTTATAAGATTTTATTGTCATGTTACTCAGAAAGTGAACTCTCCAAGAGCAGTCAAGAAAGTCATTACACGGCATAAAATCTTTTACCAAACTGTTGTGGTACGGTTTCAAAGGCAGTCAATAGAGTTTTCTGGTAGGAGTGCATTCTGAAACCCATCATTTTAGTTAAGTCCTTTAAGATAAAGAAAGTGGAAGGAAGTTAATATATACATGGCTCAGGTCAAGAACAAAACAGGTAGGAAGAAGGATCTGTGTAACTGACAAAATGTAAATCACATATTAGCTAGCAGTTTCCTATGAAAACAAAAACAGAACAGATGGAAAAAATCATTTTATTGGAAAAGAAGCATCGTCTGCCACTGATCAGCTGGTTAAATGTATATTTTTACTGGTGGGAAAAGAAAAGGGAAAACAAAGCTGTTGTAAAGTCTATGTGAATTATACACACACATACACAAAAGCGATAGACGTTTACTGCATTTGTGGGAAAGTTATGCCAGCTTTTGGATACTTCTTGGCAAATCTTTTTGGTAGGTTCTTAAACCGCTCACTGCAATAGAAATGTATTAGCAAAAAAGAAGAGAAGTAAGAAGATAAAGGAGACATAAAGTAGGTACCTCTTGAAGGTAAAGTTGTTCTTTCAGAATATTTCATGTCAAGAACAACAAATATGTAGTTAACCATTTCACTGCTCTAGTGACAAAAGGTGTATGCCTCCTATAAGAAGTAGCTGCAGACATGGTGTTCTTAAATTAAAAATATGTCCACACAGATGAAGCTTTTTTAAAAGCAATATAATGGTTTTTTGGTTGTATTAAATGGCGAATATTCAAAAAGGTCGTACCAGCTGTTATAACTACTTATTACCCATTATACTGGCAAAATTATACCAACTTGTGTTGAAATAGAAACCCCTTTGTTATATATTGAAAATTTACATATATAATATTTGATAGATTGTGTCCTAACTAGTCAATGTTACTATTATTCAATCAGTGATGAATCAGAACTGTGCTGCGTTAAAACTAATACAGCTGTAAATTATACCTTAAAAAATACTCATGCAATGAAATTTAAGATACTCTTGAATAAGATACAGTCACTAGTCACAACTATAATTTAATTTTAAAAAGTATTTAATCAGGAAAAAACTGTAACTACCACTCTATAAGGACTCTCTTTTCCTCCCTCCCCTCGTCTCTTCACTGTTTTGTATCTTAGAATATAGTGTATATACTCCCTAGACATACATCTGTATTACTTCAAGACCAAAAAAGCAATTCTCTCTCTGTCTCCCCCCTCCCCACCCCTAGCCATACAGTTTATATACTATACTATATACAGTTGGCAGAATTATAAACTCAATCTGAAGACAGAAATTCAGAAGTATAAAAAAAAATTTTTTTCATACCATAGCTGAATTTTCCCACACCGACTGAATCTTTTTACTTACTTCTCAGCAAAAGGGGGACACAATGGCCAGTATAAGCTTTCAAATGGCTTCTGTCGCAGCTTGACAGGTACATAACTTTATTTCAATTAGGAGTGGAGCTAGATTTTAGATGCTGCATTCAGTGACTTCTGGATTATAAATCTCTATTGTATGGTAGAACTACATAACTTTTTAAGAATTTGGGTAGTATTAAATGTCTTTCAGCACTACATGTAAAATTTGCTTTTGTTCTAGTTGCTAGAAGTCTGTACACTTTAAGGGAAAAGGCAGATTATGAACTAGTCATAGCACTAATATACGACTGCAAGTTTTGGGGGGTTTTTTGTCAGTTCCTCAAATCCTGCTTTTATTGAGAGTGATTGTACTCACATAACATCAGCAAAAGCTAGTAAAATAAGACCATTTTTATGAGAGAAGCATTGCATGTGTTAGAAAATACTGTTTTGGTTGTCATATGTGCCTTCTGAAATACCTTTCTGAGAGGGGGCCAAGATTTTCACATATTTAATATGTTTTGTGGGGAGTAAGTCTGGGCAGAAGTTTGACCATGAGTTTAAAAGTATGATAATCAATTTAAAATTGGACAATATTCTTTACAAAAATTGCATGGGAATTTTCTTCAGGAAGGGAGCCATCTATGGCATATTAAGACGGACTTGGCTGTAATTTTTTAGC
The DNA here is from genome assembly GCA_013397115.1 of Edolisoma coerulescens. Lineage (NCBI taxonomy): Eukaryota > Metazoa > Chordata > Aves > Passeriformes > Campephagidae > Edolisoma > Edolisoma coerulescens. The sequence continues at coordinate 338,685 of VWZW01005673.1, forward strand.
CTAAATGGAAAACCCATAAATTGGGATTATGCAATAAAATACCGGTGTTGCTTGCCAAGTGCTGTGTGAAAACATGTTTATTTGCATTTCTACACCTATGTCATGTGTGTTTTCATTCCAACTCACCATCACAGATGGAGCAGCTTTTTGTAGGAGGAAGTCCCTTAGCTCATTTTGGATTTCAAACCCCTCTGAACTTCACTGAAAGAAGTGTTTTTGTGATTGACTGACATCAAGTTGTACAAAAAGACGCTTAATAATTTCTACACACAAGACACGTTTTATTAGTTGAATAGCACGTGGCTACACATGCCACAAACACAGCAATGGGATGCTGGCCAAGAAAGAGGTGGGCTTCCCAGCCAAACCACAAGCAAAGGAAAGCAAAGGAATGGCTACTTGATGAAGCGACATGGCAGTTTGATTTCCAGATGAGGGTGCAGGGAGCTGAGAATTCACTGGAAAGGTTTTATAAACCAGTTTAAGAGCTAGCTGTGATCTAACTGGCCATGAAATCAAAGCCCCTATAGCAAACCTTGTAGATAGTCCAAAGGGTTCTTAAAAACTATTTCCTTTCTGAATGGTGATTTTTTTCTCTTTAGCAGTCATATTAGAGAGAATGCTTATGTTAAGCATAATGCTTATGCTCAATCTGTATGTTATCTTAATCCTTCAGTCACACCATGCTGTAGCTGAGGCAGCTGTCTGCCCCACTCTGATGCTTATATTTCTGATGCATTTGTAGGATCTGGACATGTTTTCCCTTGTTTCCCTGGATTAAACAAAGGAACCTTCAGCATCTCTTCCTGCAATGCAAAGTAGATTGTCCATTCTCCAATCAGCCCATCTTAAAGTCACAGTTGGAAGTGAACCCTTTCACTAGGAGAATGTATTGGCTCTAGAGAGATCATAACTGGACCTGGATGCGGAGATGTGGGCTCTCTGCTAAGGAGCTGGAATGTTGAGCTGAGGTGCCAGAGAAACAGTGAGAAGATTTTCATGGTCTCCCCACCTCTTTTGCCTTTGACTGACTGAAGGAACTGGAGTCTTGGCTGATAGTTTCCTACCCAAGAACTGTATAGGGTGCTAATAGGAGCTAAACACAAGTATAAAATACACAAAGTGATTTAAAAAGTCTGGTAAAGACATTAGATACAAGGATGTAATTTCTGGCTCCCAAGGCTGGAATGATGCAGTCAGAACACATTCTCACACTACTGTCACAGATGCTGACTGTGAAGAAGTCGACAGTTGAAGACTGCTGTGAAGATGGATCTACTTTTGGTCCAAACCTATATGGCAATTCCTATGCTATGGCAGCCTTCCATAACTGGGCAGTAAGCTTCACACTGCTGAATACTTAAGAATTGAAACTTTCATACTGCAAAACAGCTTGAAATGAGACAAACAGAAGAGTCAGTGGCAGAAATGTTATTCTCCCTCAACTAATTTTCTTGCTATTATTCAGGAAAGCAGGATAGATGTGACTTTATATACAGGAAATATTACTTTTGAATAGCTCCCTGACAGTTAATAAAATTATAACCTACTTAGGACATGTTCCCAGGTACTGATTCTCTTTTTGTGCCATACAATGCAGTTTTAATAGAAGCAGTCTCTCATTACTTGCATGAGAGAAGACACTACCGCCTGCAGCCTACAAAGGTGAGAAACATGACATACCACATTTCAAGAAATCTGCTCTAGCCCTGAGAAACTGTCCTTCTTGCAGCTGTGCTGGAATGCATGTCACTACGGCCTTGGGACAGCCAGCCCTCTGTCCTCAAACTGTTTCTCTTTCCTCCATCAGCACATTCCTCCATCAGCTCACACAGACACAACTTTTCTGTCTGACAGAGACCACAGGGCAGGTAGCATCACCACTAAAACACAGATGTAAATACTGGAGGGTATTTTTGAAGCTGTTCAGATAGAATAGAATTACATTAATTCCTCATGAAATCCTTTTAAGGATTTGTATGTCTAAATACTACTCAGCAAGAGTTGCAATATTAATAATTTATTATTTTAGCCCGATAATTTCTGCAGAAGATTCATGATAACACCTATATTGGTTCATTAACTTTTAATGGTAAAATTCTAGGGAAGGTGATTTGGGTATGTAGCCTTTAATAAGGCTTAATATAAACACTTGACATCTGTTTCTTTCACCTTCCCTGCCTCTCATTCTATATTATCTGTCATAGCAATTCGTATTCAGGTACTCCATTGGGCTTTATCCCCATTTCCATTTCAAAACTTTCATTTCAATAGGTGGCCTGAAAATTCCTGTACTTCTAATATTATCACTATTCCACTTATGAAGCCTAGTTAATGGCATCTCTCTCCACTTTCTTTATTCAGCTTAGCAACTAGTGATAAGCAAAAAAGAAATTACACAAAGGGTGCAAAAAACAGAGTATTTTTATTATTTCAAAAGAATATTCATTTGGTTAAAAAAAAAAAAAAGTTGTGTGGGTTTTTTTTTTTTCAAACTTTGTGTTCCAGTTGCTGCTATGAAACCTCCTTTCTTTTTGGCTCATGGTGAATAACAGAGATTAAGTTTTTAGTTAAGGGACCAGGAGGCACGATATAATTATTAAGAACAAACTATAGAAAGCTTATTGCAGAAAACCAAATCTCAGGTCAAGATAGGGAAATAAACCTGCAGCATTTAAAAATATGAAAATAAAAAACAGAGAAGAAATATTAAAACGGGAATACAAAGAAAAAGACAGCAAGGACAAGCCATAATAATGAATTTAACAGTTAATGGCAACTTCCATTGGAGTGTCTTTAAATATATTTTTAGATATTTCTTAAAGGTTGGTTTGTTTGTTTGTTTGTTTTGGGAGGGGGTAGTTTTGGGTTTTTTTAAATAATTGTTCCTTTTTTCATTGAAAAGTCATCTTCTGTTTTCAACTTTGGGCTTGAATGTAAAAACTCCCTAAGGCAGTGCTGAATCTAAAATCTTTCCTAAGGACCCTCTAAACTCTGGCAAGCTAAGCATGCCAGAGGAATACCTGTCAGGGTGAATAGGTGAATAAGAAATATTTTGTTTGTCTGTCTGTGATTTATTTTCATAGGAAGATCTGCAAACCTAAACTGTTAAATTTAAGTAGGGATCTAAGCAAAAGTGATCTAGTTTTACCTGAAGGGTAGTCACAAACAGATCATGTTTGTTGTTAACAGAAATTATATCAGCTCAGTCCTCTAAAATCAAGCTGACTTTATTAGAAAAACTTCTCAAAGGTTTTCACAGACTCAAAGATTCACAGAACAGCTGAGGTCAGAAGATACTTCTGGAGGTCATCTAGTCTGATCTCTCCTTTCTCAGGCAGGGTTGTCTTGAGCCAATTATTAAAAAATTAATATTAGGAAAAAAAATTAAAATTTACCCTCCATTTATGCACATTTCAGGATTCAACATCTATGTGTTTATTCCATGGTTTGAACAAAAAAATTGAGGCATAACTAAATTTTACAGTAACCCAAAGATAATTCTGAGATCTCAAATATAATTTAATAAATGTTATTTTCAGATTGTGCATCAAATTTTGTTTCTATATTGGAATTTTTTTGTTGTTGTTTTTTTTCATTTGTCTAGAAAGATTTTCTGAGAGTTTTCTACTTCAATTTAGAAAATATCTATGGCAATATTGTTTACTTTGAGACTGTTTCTGTACACACATCTAGTATTATAGTGGCAGAGATATCACTATGAAATAAATACCACAGCTTTTACTTTAAGATCTGAAAAGGTCCCAGTAGCAGTCCAGAGGATGGCCTTGAATCATAACAGCTTCTCACTGTGAGGAGCAAAGAGGATGAAGAACATGATCACATGTTCTGCAATGGAGGAGAGTGGGAAGGGCACACCAGCTCATCAGTTAGATTAAGATATATCTATATTTACCATAATTGATCCACCAGTAGTGGTATATACACCAGTATTGATCCTGCCAAACCCTTATGTCCTCCTTTCTGTCAGTTCCAGGGACTTAAATTAGGGCTGACTGACTATACAAAATTATGATCTATGTATTTAAATAAATTAATTTGAACCACTTGTCTGCAGTTTTCCTGTGATTTTCAGAATAATGTAATTTACAAATAACTTCAGAATAAAATACATGTGACTTACATAAATGTTCCAAATGACTTTCCTAATATCTTCCTTTCTATATAGTAAAGTTTGTGTCATTTTTAACACAATAGGGTTGTAAAGTATTTTAAGAATTTTAATTGTAGCCATTATTCACAGAAAGAATAAAGTAAAACTGCTCTTCTTTTTTGTTCTGAATTTTCAGAAATATCATATGGCAGTTTTATTATCCAATTTTTGAGCATCCTGTAATTTCCAGTCAACAGGAAAACCATTACAAGAGCCTAGTCAAGGAAGCCTTAAATTTTTGTAAGCCAAAATATTGAATTGATTTGTAGGATATTATTTATTCAGTTAACAACTTTCACATAAATGTTAATTAAAAAAAAAACGAAACAAAAGGCAGTATTTTGTATTTAGTCAAGTACTGCTGTAGTTTGTTCCCATCAAAGAAGTCTCTTTTTCACTTCTTTTTTTTTTTGCACTACTAAATAATCTCTCCTCTTCCTTCCATATGCATTCAACTGCAGTTGAGCAAGGTAAAATATTTAGAAGCACAGTGTTATTGTTCCCCCATCTATGTATGCTTCTGCAAGAGAAGCTTATGACTATTCAATGAATTATCACAAAACCATTGAAGACATTATCTCCTGGACAAAGTTTTAAGGGTCTGAGAAGCATTGCTGTACCTTCAGCCTCTTGGTTTCTTGTAGGGGTCTTGTGGCAGCTTAAGAGATGAAAGCACACGTTTCATGGTGGCATGCCTTTGTGTCAAGGTGTATGTCCTATTCCATGCACATAAGAGATTGAGGAATGTATAATTGAGCATGCACATTCACCTTTATATCACTCCCTTTTAATATTTCTGTGCATAATTCTTTTTGGTAGAGATTATTCCGAACAAACTATGAACGCTCTAAAGGATTAATGTTATAATTCAAAGGCATAATTCAATAATTTAACCAAAACTCTTAAAATTCATACCAGAGCAATGCTGTATTTTATTTTAAAACCTTAAGAGTGTATTTTTCAAACCAGCTTAATCTTTGTAAATTCAAGTATTTCAGTTCCACTTTGATACAGCATAGACAAAGATATTATAAAGTGATAAACTCCCTCCCAAAAAATCAGGAAACACAAAACACCTTCTTGTGCCTTAAACATTGTAGACTACATGAGTGAACTGGCAGTCTTTGAGAGCAGGTAAGAAGTGAAAGCTTAGTATGGCTGAGATAACAAATTGGGGAGTGCATTGTTTGTCTACTGGCGCCAAGCAGTGTTCTCAAGATTAGCAGTCCTAAATCTTTCATTCATGGCATTACAAACTGACCATCATAATCCATTCATTAAAGCCATACCAAAGAAAAGGATAAGAAACTAAACAGCTATATTTAAAAACCACAAAACCTTAAAATGACAATTTAAGTATTTAAATGTGCACAAAGTCATATTAAGCAAACCTTACGATGTTTTGGACTAGAAAGACTTTTGCAAGCTCGAATCACTTTTTAAATTGCCATCTCCCTCTTTCCCTCTCCTCCCTCCTCTCATGATACTCTCACAATAACAAAAGGGATTAGCTAAGCAATCTAAAGTGAATCCACTTTAAGGGCATAGTTAAACTCAGAGTAACTAGCAGTCAGTGTCAGGGCATGTCAACTGCTAAGTTTGAAGCAGGTCCTTATAAATGAATTGATCCTTGGGTTTCTGTCTTCTGTTATGGAATAGTATTACTTGATAGGAGGAAAACATTCCTGTAATGTAAGATCATAGGTAGTCTGCCATATTTTTTATGTTCTTTTGTCAATTTCTGAACTGAAATCATTCCACAGATATAATGAAAAGGGGTCCTCTTTTACACCCCAGTAAGTGGGAGCGTGCCAGTTTCCCAAATAGGCTTGTATCTACAAGTTTATCTACAGCTGTGCATAGATTTTTCTAAGGAAGGTGTACACCTGGACTCTCCTACAGGGAGTACCTGTGACTGCGCTTAGCTCCAGTGTTCTCAGTACCAAAGCCTGTCTAAATAATTAAACAGACCTACAGGTCCTCATGTGGCATTAGACATTCTCCAGAGAAGAGCCAGTCTTGCCTACCATCGCTGCACCAGGAGGCTGACAGTAATGTGTTCAGAACAGGTGCCTGGGCTCTTTATAAAGATTTTAAATAACGATCCTACGTGACTTGGGATCAGATGGGTTATGCAGACAGGCCGGTGTTCCTAGATCAGATTTTGGAGAACTGTGTAATTATAAGATGTGAGAATTAGTGCTCAGCTCCCAGTTACCTCTTGCCTTTGAAAAATTCTAGCCCAATATCTTGAAAGCAGAATACATTTTACAAGGAGGTTTTTCCTAGAAACAGTGTTATATCATCTTGGTGCTAACCAAAAGCCTGTGATGAACAGCTTTATTTCCTGGTATCAGTAGACAAGGGAATATGAAACTATAATTCTCTTAAGAAAAATATTTTAACTTTTCTCCAGATCAGGATGTAGTGCAATCCCTACAAAAGCTGCTGATAAAAGAGTTCTTGAGCTGGGAGTTATTAGAGTACTGAATGAAGCGCAGTCTCCTGGCAGCAGATTCGTCATCTTTCTTAGTTCTCTGTGCCATACCCTTTAGAGGTCTACCTACTTAATTCTGTTTCCATTTACCCATGAAAGATCTCCATGCTCCACAATGAGAAACAAATAAACCAAAATTAAATACTTAGATTTAGGGTTCTACTGTAGGTTACTAAAAATTCGTGCAAGTCAATAAGAATATTTTGATTGTGGATCACAACTGCATGAGTTTGGATGAGATTTTACCTTTTTTTTTTACTTTTGCCTAAGGTTGCATAAAAAGTTCTCTGAAAATGGGCTGTTTCCTTGATTTTGGAATTGAAGAAAAATAGTAGTGGTGAAACATTCTGTTACTTTGAAGTGAAAATATAAATTATTTTCATTTTAGATAGCTTTTAATTTGAAATTGCATTGCTTCCAGTAATTAATTTTTAAAGCTAATTTAAAATGAATGTTTTATTTGAAGAGAACAAAATATTTTCCAGATACCTGGGAAATTTTTTGAGATTTTGATAACCTGGTAGAGCTTGATTATTAAAGATAGTCCCATAGTTAATAAATAGCATTTTAAATTCAAGCTATGAGATAGAGGTCAAAACTTAAAATTATTCTGCAGCAATGTTTTAGAAATCCTTTTAGAAAAGACTACATTTCCCAAATCATCTCAGTACCAGCTCCTGCTGTATAATTGTGCTCATTCAATTAGGTATTTTTTAGTTTTAGTCTTTCTAACTGAACTGTTGTCTTAAAAGATTTCAGACTAATGAGCTGACAGGCTTTAGTGATTTCTCAGCATGATAGTAACTAAAAGTTATTCTGCAGTTATCCTGTTACTTAGAGTAGATACGGATCTGAGACCCAGTAGAAGATTAGCATAGGAAAGAGTAGACACATATTTACAAGCTTATGTCTTTTCCTGTGATTCATCCTATCTCTCTGGATATACAAGCAGTGTAGCCAGATCCTGGGACAAGATGGATGGACAGATATCGTGTATGTACAGATGATAGCTGCATGATAAATTGTGGAACCATCCCATTTATTTATATCCACCTTTGACCATCTCATCTGCCCTTTGCCTACCAATTCATCTTCACCCTGATGACTTATAAAATCCCAACTCCCTGAAACATTTCAGTCCATTCTATCCTGCCTCCTTTGTTTTCCCCTGCATTCATCCAGCAAAATGAGTGATTGCCACAGTCTAAAAAAAGAATTATTTGTTAATACAGAAGCGACAAAAAAGTCAGTAGCTTTTCACATTTCCACAAATGTGAAAATTGAGTCCTACCTACCTTTACTTACTTTAAAGATCTTTTCAGTGATGATAAAAAATTAAAGTTGATAAATTTACTGTAATTTAATTAGTTTTAAGTCTCATTAATTCTAGACCTGGACATTTTTATTCCCTTTGTTACCAGAGGAGAGAGGAAAAGCAACCTATGGAGAAATTAATATCATCTGGTTTAGACTGTTATTTTGAAACAAAAAAAACAATCAAGAAAATAAGAAAGCAAAATACTTGCATACGCACGGTTCATGAATTTTGGAGTTTTCTTTCTAACTTGTTCTCTTGGGGAAGATTTTTCAATAAAAAGAACCAGTTATAATCTTGCCCAGTGCTACTGAGACCTATTTTCTGACACTTTAAAGGTCATGGAGTTCTTTGATTCTGTCTAGTCTGACAGCAGTATTTGGAGTATGAAGTTAATACCATCTTTTATATGTGACCTATTTAAGATGATATTCAATTAAAAAAAAATTTTGGTATCTTATTAATGAAGATTGTAGGTAGAAAGATGCTCTAGTAGAGGTTTCTTCTAACAATCCAAAACTTTTTTTCAGGAAAGAATGAGAAGTTTCAGGCCTGTGCATTTCCAGGATCACTCAGTTGTGGCCACTAAAGTCAAAATGAAGCCTCTGATTCAGTGGCTGTCACAAGCTTAGACTTAGTTTCATGTCTTGAATCTCAGTTGCTGCTTGCTCTATTATTAGATGATGCCAGCAATGAAATAACACTGCCTTGAAAGGTATGTGGAGAACTCAGCATTGAGATGTTTTCTTGCTCTTGAGTGCATCTTGAAACACTTGCACTATGCCGTCTAAGGAAAATCATATCAAATTGTTAGTAGATTTCTGATAAAAGTACAACCTAAAAAGACTTCAAAAAAAGTGGATTTGTACAGCATGAAAACACACACTTTTGAATATTGTCCATTAATACTTAAATTCATGTTCCTAAGTAACGAAAGACATCTGGGTATTTCTGAAGAATTTTGTCAGTAATATTGGTGTATTTATGGCTTTTCAATTGGACCCCTTATTCCAAACTTGAGTGAACATTTTTTATTTCTTTGTTTAGGTTAAATATTTTTGAAAGTGATATTGGCTAAAGAGAAAAAGCCCTATATCTTCACATTAGAATAATCCACTCACAAAAAGACATGGACTGATCAAAAATATACAGATTTAAATTCAGAGGACTGTCAACTCATACCAGTTTAACTATGAAGGAACAACATATAAGAAGGAACAACATATAAGCAAGTTCCACTTTACACACTCCCTGAAAAGCTAGTTTTCTTAAAAAAATTCTTCAGTATGGTCTAACAGAATCCCTTTTGGGAAAGCTCAAGCTAATTTAGATATTAATTTTTAACAATTAAAAATTTAAATCCCCAGCTAAGTAACAGGGTTTTGTTCATATCGAAATAGGAAATTAGTTAAGCGGAGTTGGCTGTTCTATTAAGGCACAGGAAAACAAACGTATTAAAACTTCATCTGAAACATTTCAGACTGCCTTCACTTCCACACAAATCAAGAAAGGAACATGTATGTGCCTGTGCTTCTATCAGGGATGTCAAAGTGTTAATTTTGATCTGTAAGGTGCCTTCTAACATAAACCATTCTATGATTCCATGATGACATAAGCCTGTCAAAGGCAAACTTACTGAATGTAAAGCACCCTCCAGAAGGCTGCCTGGCTGCTGATTGCCAGTGAACATGCTGCAGCTGCATTTCCCTTATGGAGGTGCTTACTCCATGTCTATAAATAAATGCTGATGGTGAAAATGTCTTTGTGTTTTCCCGATCACATCTGAGTCACAAATGGTCTGGAGATTGATCCCAGAATCCCTAGCCCGGGGAGAGAAGAGGCGTCGCCCCGGTCTGGGCCAGTCTGGGCCAGTGGCTGCCCGGGCCAATATCTTAGGTTTGAACTAGAACCTTCAGAATTAAACAGCATGATACTCTGTCACTTGAACTAAATGCTTTACATCCACACTTGAAGTAGATCTTTTCTCTGTGAGTTGAGTAAAATGAAGCCTGTTGTATGAGACCCAACAAGATACAGTGTGACATAACTCTATCATAATGGTAAAAGAGATTAGTCCTTAAAAGAATATGTTTTTTAACCTAAAGGAATCTTTGACATTTTAACAAACTACTGGAACATAGAAATATCAAGCAATAATGCAAAGACTCGTTATGGTCTGTGCAGCAGTCATTATGCTAGAATGTGTAGGAGAGCTTCCTTTATTAGACCAGGGAAATCAGACAGCATTTTGGGATTACTGTACCTCCCATTCATTTAGAGTATGTCATGAGTTCTTCAGCATCCCCTTGGGCAAGCCGTGCAGACAGACAAAAGCTGCTTCCTTCTTAAGCTCCAACTTCTTCCGACATCACTGATAAGAAACATCTTTGAATAAATTCTAAAATATAGGGCAGATGCTTTTTAGTCCTCCTTCTCTCCACTGAGCAGCCAGAGCCAGAGCTGTGGGCCCATCAGTATGTGCAAGTGGGAAAAATGGAGCACTCGCAAGAGCAATTAAGTGCATGTACAATTATAAATGTGTCTAAAACATAAGACTAGTTTTGCTTTTTCATACTCCCCAGACATTTCAGAGTAAAAGTGCCTCACTCAGTTTGTAACATAACTATTTTTAAATGTAACCGTGCAACCTCAGCTACACAGAAAAACTGTCTTTCCACTGGCAAGAGACAGAAAGATGAAGCTAACACTCAAACATTTGTTTCAAGTATTTGTCTTAAAGCCTATTATTTAGGAGATAAAAATGTTTAAATTCAGGTACTTACCAGATAATCCAAACAAACAATGGTCCAAGCTCTTGCCACTGCCAATAGGATTTCCAGGGGTGCCTGAAAGAGCTATAAGAAAAAACTAAATTCAGCTACCCAGCTGGTAAACTTGGGGTGCCAAGGTTTCAACTGGGGTTGAGCCAGTGCTGCCAGACAAAGATGGAGGCGTGACAGAGAGCCCAGGCACAGCTGGGCCTTTTGCTTGGACTAGGAAGGATGGGTTGGGGCCACCCACCCCAGCAAAGCCACTGTCCCTCCTGCCCAGACTCTTCCTAGATATCAGTCTGTTCCAGCACACAGGAAAAATGAGAGTCCAAGGCATGGCTTTTCCACTGCTGCAGAGCCTAAGCAAGCATCTATTCACTTGTGCCAACAGCACAAATGTGCTGGGCCACATCCCTGTCTGAATTACACTTCAAAAGTTCTATAAATCGATGTAAAGTCCCTGCACACAACCCAGAACCTTATGCACCATCCCCATAATTATACTATTCCAAATATTTTTAAAAACAAAATTCAGATAGCAAAAATTCTGATTGTTTCCAGTTAGAAAACACAGTTCCAGTTGCAATAATTCAGGTCAAATGCTAAGTTCTTCAAAAGCCTCATTTGCAACAAACATTTCAAAGAAAAAAGTCCACATCACATACAGACTTTTAGATGATGTGACTGATCAGCTGTATGCATAGTAGGATAAACAGTTTCCATTAATGCATATTCATCATTAAAACCCAATTTTTTTCTGTATTTCTCTGTTTACTTTTCCTCCATTTGAAAGTGTAAAAATGTAACCCAAGACAAAAGTCAGCTTTTTGGAAATAGCATAGACCTCCCAAGGTATGTATTTTATTCAGAGCAAGTTTTATCAGGGGAAAATATAATGGTAAGAGAAGTTCTAAGAATATCAGGGTTGCTTTCACTGTGAACATCATTGTGCAAATTAATTAAAATATTTCTATATCACAAATAAAAGTTCTTCTAGTTACCAAAATCTTAAAAACCTGGCAAAAACATTAATGAAATGAACAAGCATGGGAAATAATAACTTTATTAGTGTATTTCCCAGTGAAACAAAGACTGTTGGCTTAGTTTTCACTAAAGAATGTAGTTTTGTCTTTCAAAAAATTCCTCTCACCCAAAAAAAGGATGTCATATGCTTAAGAACAGACATGACATCAAAACTGACTGAAAATTTATTTTCTCAGAGGTGGAGGAACTGTTCTGTTTAGGTTAGAGAAAGGCTGAACAGAAGAAGCAAGGCAAAGTCATTTCTGGTATATTTTTTCATATTGTACACGTAAATTAAAAATGGGAGCACTAATTTGCAAATGCATCCAAGTCATACTGCTGTACAGTTTTAAATTGTGTCTGGAAATGAAGCAATCTGTATGAGTCAAAATTAATTATTTAGTTAACTATAAAAACAGATCTCAGTGTTATGTCCGTAGCATTATTTCCACAGTTTTCATTACTTCCAATGAAAAAGGACATCTATTTCACTCACAGCCTTTCCCTCCAGCTGCAAATCAGGCTCTAGACAAATTCAGCGGTATGTATGAACAAGTAAATAAATGAAGAAAACATTCCAGGTTTTGAGCTGTTAGACTTTCTGCAACCTTTACAGTCCTGGAAAGATAACTGCAACTAACCTTTATAAACAAGAGACTTCCTTCTCACAGTTCATGTGCTGATACTGCTTTATGTTTGCCTTTTCCAGCTGCCTCTCTGTAGTGAGTAGCCGCTCTTAACACTTGCTGGAAGTATTCTGGGACCCTGCCAATACCTTCATGCACTTCTAGAGCCGGTTTGCTGAGTGGTGATCACAGCTTCCCTGAAATAATCTTTCCTGTTGGCTGAGCAGTAGAAATGCTACCCTTCTAAATGCTGGGCAATGATAATGACACTAATAATTATTTTCCCTTTTCTTATATTCAAGAGTAGATAATGCTGGGTCTTCACTTAAATATTTGAAAATATTATTCCTGACCAGGCTGAGTTTGGAGATCTAATTTAAAATGCCCATCTTCAGGATTCTGTTAAGATACATAAGCTGTTTCCCAGGCTAATCATTTGGGAGATGGCCCATTCATTTATGCCAGAGGCAATTGGTGACACCCATCAGCTCAGGATGCCAGGGTTGGGCAGGTGGCAGCACTCCTGACACAACAGCTGAGCATTAGCTGACTTGGGATCTGTGCAAAATGGCCAGGTTTAAGGGACAGCACAATTAGAGTAAGGGAAAGGCATTCTGCTGAGCTCCTCAGTTCCTTGAATCATTTGATCCTTCCATAACGTCTGCCTGCAAGAAAGCTGAGCGGCAACAGTTTCAAAGCAAAGCCGGGAAAAAGTAGTCAGAAGATACGATGCAGCAGCAGCCAATGCCCGAGTGTGCAGGCAGCCCAATGCATGCAAAAGGATGGATTAGGCATTTGTTTGTATAGAAGAGTACACCTATTGGTGCTCAAGAGAGCTGAAACTGGATACCAGCACCATCCTGCAAGCAGGGCATGTGATGGACATGTGGTGAAGGCCCTTCTGCACTCCTGGAGAGAGCCCACAACTGCAGAAGGCCCAGCTTGTGTCCGGGATAGAAGAATGGCTTGTTGCTCCGTGGGGTGAGCTGAAGAAGACAGACCTATCTGAGCGTTACTCAGACCAAGTGGAGACAATTTTTGAGCTCTAAGAAGTTGTCATGTTACCAGCTGGTAAGTAAGCACTACACAGCCATTCAGTCACTTGCCCAACAGTGGGGTGGGAGGAGAGAGTAAAAATGAGAAAACTCATGGGTTGAGATGACCATTAAATAGGGAAAGCAGAAGTCACACATGCAAGCAAAGCAAAGCAAGGAATTCATTCACCACTTGCCATCAGCAGGCAGGTGTTCAGCCATCTCCAGGAACTCAGGGCTCCATCATGCGTAAGGGTGACTTAGGAAGACAAATGCCAACACTCCAAACATCCTCCTTCCCTTCCTGCTTCTTCCACTAGATTTACATACTGACTGAGATGAAATATCCCTGACGCCTGTTAGGGTCAGTTGTAATGGCTGTGTCCTGTCCCAGCTTCCCACGCAGTCCCAGCCTTTTCGCTTCTGATGTGGGGTGAGGAGAGGAAAGGGCCTTGACACTGTGTGAGCACTGCTCAGCAGTAACTAAAACATCCCTGTTTGGTCAACACTGTGTTCAGCACAAATCCAAAACACAGCCCCACACCAGCTACTGTGAAGAGAATTAACTTTACCCCAGTCAAACCATTACACATGTCCAAAGCAGTCAAGAGCTCTGACAGACTTTCCAAAGCAAGGGGTAGTGCCTTCTAACTCTCCTTTTCCTTCTTGGTCATAGAACCTGTTCACAGTAGAACATGGCCAAAGACTAGCACAGACTCCAAGAAACACAGCTTTACTGAAGCTATAAAGAATCCATTTTAAAGAAATTCATGGCCAACTCTACCACATCCTGCTACTGTTTTAGCATTTGTGACTGAAAATAGCTTTTCGGGAGAGTGGTTTTTGTTTTTTAATTGAAGCCATGAGTAGCATATTGTAGAAAACACACATTTCCCAGGCATTTTGAAAGCAACTTCATGGAATCACACAAAACAGAACAACTTACTTTTGTGAACATTGGCACCAGTCGTCAGTCTTTAGTTTCACTGCTGGGAGAGAAATTCCCAGAGAGCCTAAACTTCTGCCAAGAGTAATGCAGAAAAAATCATTAACAACAGACTTGTAAATCAGGACATTATAGATTAGCTACTGTGTATGGTTGCATGGTTAAAGCCAGGTAGGCCGAAGAGTGCTCACAAAAATGAACTAGCACTCCACTCACGTATTCCACCAGGCTTCCCTGAAGAGGCCACCTGACCATGAACACCAGAATGCGGAGCTGGAGGTAACGCACTCTTCCAGCTGACCTGGAAGAGTTTCCAAAGGTCTCTGCCTCCAACTCCAACTGAACATCAGCTGTGCCACAGCTGACCAGAGCTCCGTTATTCCAAGCCTGAGCCCAGCATAGAGACTTGGTAGCCGAGATGACTGCAGGACCAGCTGGCTTGTGTCAGTTGGCTTTCAAATAGTGTCCAAAGTAGGGCCTGAGGTTTGGCCTTGAGGAATGTTGGTGAGGAATTGAGGAAACTTTTGGGAAAATATTTTCCAGGTAGCTGTCAGCTTTGAAAAGTAATTAACTCATCCCTTACATTTATAAATACAGTGTGACTATGGGAAATAAGAAACATATTTAACTTTCAAAAGTTTTTCAGTCTTCTGTATTTCAGACGCATAAGCATCTTTTAGTGAAGTGCAGACATTTCTGCAAGAAGTTATCAATGACCACACAATAGCTCACGTTTCTTAGCTATCTTTCAAAGACCTCTAAAGATTGATGGGTAGAAAATCTGCAGCAAAATTCCTAGCTTCTTACCAGTGCATTAAGTGTTCTGTTTGAATATTTTTACATGGATATATTAATTGCGTTTGCTGGAAAGCAAATGGTCAAAAAAAATGGTCAGCCATCAAACAGCTCTGGTAACTCCCCTAACACAGCTTTCACTTTCAGCTTTCTACTTTGTGGTTAGTCAGCTACTTCAGCTCACCAGCACAGGGATGCTTGGCCTTCTCGTCTTCACCAGAGCTTCAGTGACATGGCAATCATGCACCTCTTCCAAGGAATGCATTTACATACACCACCAATGGTATATAATATAGTCACCGAGACAAATTTCTTATGTGTGTTTTAAAAAATATTTAAATGAGTTTTTTATGGATTATCTTGTAGATATCAGAAAAGTTCCAGAGACTTTCAGGAAACAGAATGTTGTGGGTTGGGAATTAACATGCAATAGATCTATCATTTATGCTTTTGCAAGAGGCTTAGAAATATAAAACCAAGATTTTAAATCTCTTCTAGAGTTATTAAAGAAAAACGAAATAATCTCACACATGAAATAAATTTGAACAAAACTAGAATAATTTAAATGCAGATATGAAAACAATGTTTTCAGTATTTTCAGGAGTGTGACCTAAAAAGGACAAATTTTTCTGATTTTAGCTCTGTTTTGCAGATGGTTTTGGGATAATAAATTTTAATGATTAGCATGGACACTCTTTATGAGCAGTTGCACATGTGACTAATGGGGAGGAAGGAAGGAAGCTGGATATCTAAATATATTTACTCACATATTAATGTTAGTGTAACTATATCTAAATTTAAAAGCCTGATGCTAAGTCAATATGAAAATGTTATAAGGTCAGTCTCCAACAGAAAAACCACACAAACACACCCCAACCCCAAAACAAACCCCAAAATACCACCCATCAATTAAGAGAAAGGCAAAGTTGCTATAAATCCAACACATGTAATAGTATTTTGTAATATTTGGTGGAACCTACTAAGGTCACTGGAAGTCTACGTCTTTCTGATATATATTTCTTTTTTTAAAGACAACTTACAATCTCATTCATTTAATGTGCTTATAGCTTCAGGAAGATTCTCTTAAAATTTGCTAGCTTTTCAGATGCATATCATTCATATCAAAAGTGTCCATATTACTGAGAAGATTACTGTAAATTACCCTGTACAGTCTTACTTTTCCAGATTTTGAAAGCTATTTCTAAGGGGAAAACACAATGTAAGCATTGATTAACAATGTCTTTTTACCTACCACAGAGGCTAAGCATGGATAAGATTACTTGAAAGGAGGAGTAAAGAACACTAGAACAAGCTGAGACCTCATGTAACAACGTAAATGTTAAGCACCAAACTTTTGTCCGGATCTTCAGAAAATGAGATTAAAACTTTCTGCTGACATATGGTGTAGTAAATTTTAATAAAGTGAATATATAACCTTTGTAGTTACCATGTAAAATCAAGAAGAAGCAATTCTTTGAACTTTCGTTACTATTTTTTTGTTCAGTAGGAAATAAGTGGCTTTATTCTTGCTAGGTGAGATTGGTGAAATACTGGAATTGTATGTGAGCGAGGGATATGATGCTCCAAAAGGTCTTATTCTGTTCAGGTTTTGGTTGTCACTACTTACAGTCAAAAGTCTGTAAAAAGAGGCTTCTGCTTTTGAAGGATGGTTTTAAAATCTTCAGTTTGCATGGCAGGTCCAAGAAGCTGAATGGAGGGATTCCATCTTTTTAAAAAGGTGGGAAGATTGTTGTAAAACTTTTGTTCCAAGCTGTATAGAACAAGTGGGTTCTCCAGCTAGTGCTTAGCTAAGGTTTGTTCTAGGCAGGCATTTAGTAAACTCACATCTTTAATATTTTCGTACTGCCTGGTTTACATGGCATCCCACACAGCACGGCAGCTCCCATGAAACCTGTTAGGAGATACTTTGCCTTCCTCGAACTTCAAAGAGTGAGTATTGATTGCATCCATACTGGGATCTAGTGCTCAAAACATGACACTGCAGTGTTTACTTCTGCAGATTTTAATCTCTTTTTTTGCTTCGGCCCAAGACAGTGTCCTCTTAAGGCACCCAGCCAGTCCAAGAAATTTTTATGCTTCATATTTTACCGTTAGACATCATTAAATCCTTATGTTCTGTCCACTTCTTCCAATTTTAAATACAGGATATTCTCAAATTATGTAAGACATTAAAATAAGAGACACCATCTATCCACATCACTTGGGTCAAATACATAAAGTATAAAATCTATTCTCCGTATTCATAAAAAGCAGCAAAATGGTTCTACATTGCAATTCTAGTACCAAGGAGAAACCTTGTTTACAATTACAAAAGAACCTCTCAATTTCTAATTTTATAAAATCACAAAATGTTTACTAATTGGGAAAAATAAGAATTTTTGATGTAGCCTGAACCAATTTTAAACTTCTATGATGACTGGGCCACTATTCTTCCAAAGTCTTGTTTGTTTTTGGTTGCTAGAGTAAAATATATATATGTCAATAAGTAGCCAGATGGGTATCAGTGATGAACTGATACTATCAGACCCCGTAGCAGTTGACCTTCTCTAAAGGTGTCATGTAGCTATTAAACAGCCTGAGGGAAGGAACAAAATCACTAGTCTGTTGCAAGGTGCAACTCTGAGTGTGGATTCAACATTGTTTTTTACCATTTCTGACTTTCTGGCTTTCAAATATAATCTGAACAACTGCAGAACATTTCTAGAAATGCAAGCGTTCCTTGACCTTAATCCTTAACAATATAAACTAATTTTATTTTTTATGGTCAAAGGCATCCAATTTAAATATTAATTGATTGAGAGAGGCTCTGCTTCATTTTTTGTCAAAGTCAGATAAGATATCATGTGCGAGAAAGATTATTACCTGAAAATACCAGAGGTATATGACTAAAAAGATGTCTAATGAGTAGATAAATGGGTTATCAGGGTTCTCATTCAACGTGACAGTGACTGAAGATTGGTACAAATTTACAGATTTGTACCATACAGTCATTTTTATTTGCTGCAGCTTATTCCCAATATGCCAAAAAACTCAGCAAGGAGTCTTAAATGCAATATTTGATTTTTTCCTTCTCTTTGTATTATTATCTGTTGAGAATGGTTTTATTGTTTCAGGTGTATTAAAATACTTCATATGTTAAATGCTCCTGTTTAATTTGCATATATTACACATTTTGGTCAATAAATATAAACTTCCCTAGTAATACACAGCATTGCAGTATTGTCACCCAATGTCACCCACAGCTTTATCAGCAATTTCTTGCATTTGCTATTAAATAATTGATAAGATACAGCTTGTAATCACTGTTCAAGAAATTAATTACAAAGGCAAGAGACACTAGTTTTGGTCAACCAATGTTGGGTTGCAATGAGTTAACTGGGATCACTGTTTCTGGGGCTGTTCATATCCCCAGACTTTTCGCAGCCCTGGCAGAGGCTGACTCTGTAATAAGTCTCACATTACACGTGGATTAGATTTGTAGAAATCCTGTAACTCAATAGGTACCTGCCTATTCTCTCCTGGCGTCAGGCTGCCTGCACTACTTTGCTCTGTAGACATACCTGGCATTCCACCCGTGCCTCCTCGCTGGCTAAGTGGGCTGGAGCCTGCCTACCAAAACATTGGGGTATTGTTGGGAAGGGGAGACCCCCTTGACAGACGAGCGAAGTGTGAAGTTAGCCTTGCAATGCCTTGTTACCTTCCTATGAAGTATACATGCAGCTTTTTTCCTTTATGCTGCTGTAACGTGGGAAATGAGATCTGCAGAAGCGTTTGGGAGTAGCAAGGGGGTGGAGATGTGCTGTAGACGAGGACAAAGCCAGTCCGACCCTAAGACCTTCCGCCTTCCCCCCAGCCACCACCACAATGTTTGTTTACACTGACTGAGGAAAAAAACAAAAACATATTTGTCAGTGCATCAAGGATGTGAAACGGCTTGATTTCTGGGAATTGTGCCAGGTATTATAAACCATTTCATTTTAACACCCATCCTTCATTTCACTGCATACCATTTGCTTAGCAATTAGTGAGAATTAGGATTTTCAAAACATCTGAATAAGATTAAAACACCCATTTGCAGTGTTTAGGACTTTTAAAGTGAAACAGCTATCTCACTAATGAAAACTAAGTCATGTGATGTTTAAATAACAAAAGGAAAATTCTCAGTTTGTCATTGACAGTTCATGGTTTGTATCCCGCAAATCTTGAAATCGGTTACATTGAAGCTCACAATAAACCTTATAAAAGTATTATCAGACCAGAAGATCAGCCAACCTACTAACTTTTCATTGGGTTTTTTTACATATTTGATGGTGAGATTTCTTCTTTTTTCTTTTTTCCTTTTTTTTTTTATGTGTGTGAAATTTGAGATCCATAACAACTCTTTCCTCCTCTTTCAGCAGTTCATCGTCTCATCCTGGAAGATAGTGAAAAGACTCCTAGTGATTTCATGCAGATGTGTATGTGATTGTAACAACCCAATAACAGCATTTTACTTCAAATGTTAATACAGTCTATGGCTTATAGTAACTTTAGAAAATTCCTTTTTTTTTTAAAGAACAGAAAAAATTTTTGTAATGGATTGCCATCACAGAGTGTATGGTAGCAATTTAGGCACAAAAATATCTGCTTCAGAGTTTTGCCAAATGTTTATGCTCATGTCTTGAAGTTCACGGCTAAAACTTCTGAGTTTAGTGAGATTTTACCTCAGTCATCAGAGAGAATGATGGAAAGATTGATGGGGACATAGTTTTGTTTTCTAATGAGCCGACAAGTATCTTAGTTAAGCATTTAAGAAGACTGCAGGTTTGTCCTTTCCAAATGCTGCAGTGGAGGTAAATTCCTGCCATCCAAGTAGTCCCTCCTGTCTTGCCAAGTGTCAGTGAACTGCAATGATTCTGCCTGAGTGATGTGCCCAAACAGCCTCCATGGGAGGCAATGACTCTGCAGGAAAAGGTTTTGCAAGGAATAGTTGCGAACATCAGACTATTCAAGTGTGTTGCCTGTGCAGGTTTTTATCTCTGTCCTCTCAGTGCATTTTGTTCCCCCATATTTTTATAAAGGAAACTCTTTTTGGCTTCACAGCAGTATTTTTTATTTTGNTTTTATATTTATTTATTATATCATATTTAAAATACTTCCAACCCTTGTACTGTGCTGATGAGCTATTACCTTAGGAGGGATAGGTTCAGATTTAGTTTTACGCGTGAGATTTTGAAACATGCTTTTAGAAATAATACCCGTGTATGGGAATTATTTGTAATGCAAATGAATATTTTTCGCTTAAAATAATTATATCTCTTATTGCTCACTTCTCATACAGCAAATCAAACTACAGCATAAAGGCAACACCCTTCAAAAAAAAAAACAAAACCTTTAGCACCTTTTGTTCCTCTCTTCCTTTTAATTGAGCACACTATCCTAGAAATAGAGATTTGGGTGGTTTTCTCCCCCGCTATTTCTGCTGTATCCAAAATATTTGTGTTTTCATGTTCCTTTTATTACAGCATATAACTTCCTTTTACTATAATACATTTAAGACCAGTTGAAGTTTTAGGGGAGCAACGCCGTTAACAAAGCCTGATTCCTGCCGTGTGTCCCACGAAGACCTCCAGCCCCATCCCCAGACGGCGGCAGCTCCTTTCTGCTCCCCGTCCCTCTCACGCCTTCACCCACAGGCAGCAGTGCCGCAGCCGGCTCCCCAGCCTTGTGCTGGCTGGTTAGCCGGCCAGCACTGCTGTGACATTTGGCAAACAGCCTGCTGCCAAGCACGGGCTGCCCTTCAACAGGAGCACTGATTTCGATCTCTCCTCTGTTTACATCGATTTTCATGAAATTTACAGACACATATTTTTCTGCTACTCCCACCTTTTGAATTTGTTTGAATACAGCCACTAACAAAGAAAAAAGTACTATAATAGGGCAACCAGGAGGCAAACAACACAGTTGTATAAACCAGATTTCCGTGTTCAAACTGAAAACTGCATATGCAGTAATGAAGGTCAGGCAGTGGTCTCAGTCTGAACAGTTAACATGAGGGTGTCCAAAATTCGACCAGCTTCAAAGAGTTTTTCTTTCTTGTTAGTTCAGTGGCACAATTTTCATGCCAGTTTCCTGCCAAGCAAATTGCAGAGGGCTTGTACAACTGAAAGAGCTTGAGTCTGAGTCTCTGGTGACAAGCTTGCTGCAGCTCCAATCAGGCCTTTACAGCTTCCTAAAAAAAATAACAATGCTGCCAATTGTAACAAATGTGAAGTGTCTCTTTGACATGAAACCACTGCCTATTAAAATGAGCCAAAAATATGACAGTTTCACAGAAGACTCTTTTTTATCAGCTGAACACTTCTCAGCACATCACTTGGGTCAAATTCAAATGTAAAATCATGGTACCTGAAGGAAACAAACTGTCAAGAGTCTTGTATAATACTCACTGAGTCCTGTTCTTTTAAACAAGGCTAGTACTTATGTAGTTTTCTTGATAGTAAAATGTAAAGAATCTCAGCAATGGCAGGGAATGCAGGATGAAAAGTCCCTTTTTCCATTGCAATATTTCTGCTGAAATAGCTTTGTTACAGTTTATGAATTCCTTTAAATAAAAAAGTCTATGAGCAGTATTTTGAATGAAATATTTTTTCGAGGCTGAATGCTAGCTCTAGCCCCACTCAAATAGGAGAAATTACTTCCCAGTGGTATGCCAAATTACTTGTTAACTGTTTCAGCAGCAGGATACAATGATTCCTTATACTAGGCTTGTCGTAGCTTTGTTAGCCACTTTCACGCCTCTAATTTCTGAAACCTACTTTATCAGAAGCAGTTTTGTCTTACTGAATTCAGTTCAAAAGCCAACAATCCCACTAAATGAGTACAGATGAGTATGTTTCTCAAGCCTATAGATACAATTTCCAGATATCTAGTGTTTATTAAGTGTTTGGGTAAAAATAGCTAAAAATAAATATATACATGTGATTAATTTTTGCCTAGATAACACCATTGGGAGACTATTATTGGAACTAAGTGGATAAATTAAAGTGACTTCAGGTTCTGGGTTTCCCCAGAAATTCTACAAGAGAATCTAACTCTAGACATGAATGCTCTAAATTCTGGACTTTTAATGGGTCCTTGTGCATAGGTTGAATTAAACTGCATTAGGATAGTAAAAATGATCTGAAAGAGTCTTGTTTAAAAATGCTACAGGTGACTAAATTTCCACATACCTATCTCTTTTCTGATTGTCTGGTTTTGTACCTTTACATCACTGACAATCTGTATGAGCAGCTTGGAGCCGCAGTTGTGCCAAGTGTAATGGGACTGAAATTACAGTGCATTAGCTACACATCAGGAATCCCCACCCGAGTCTCATCCTGCATCTCCTTCACACTCTTAAAGCCCAGCTTTATGTTACAAGATTTCCAGTTTGACTTTTTCTGGAGACCTCTAGGGCCACATTTTGGCAGCCTGTCTCACTTTTTTGAGAAGGGAAGAATTAGGGCAAATTAGAGCTGATCACCAATCCTCTGTTGTGAGCTGCTGCCTCTCAGTCAATACTGTTATCAGGGAAATGAAGGAAGGATGAAGGAGGGGAAATCCACCTCCTGCCCTCCCCCCTTCTTCCACCTCTGTTTCCTGGATTCCAGAATCCTTTCAATGAAGAGAGTCTGACTCAAAATAAATTATTCTTTAGCTTATGTTTCCGCAGAGTTTTAGTCTCCACTCTTTCACAGCACATACAACAGACATTGTCAGGTTCAATGTTCAGACAAAAAGTAAGCGGTAGCTAGCAATTTTTTTTTAAGTTATTATCTATTAATTACAGTTTACATGACAGGAAAAAACACATTCCCACCCCCTTATTGTAAGACTGAACAGCAAAACCTTCCCTTCTTTTTGAAATTAAATATAAGAGAACAAGGGAAGAAAGTGCCAGTGAATCAGGGAAAGAACAATATTTTTTTCATTAACAAAAACTGCAAGGGTTAAGAGAAATTTGCAGAGAAATATTTTCAGAGAGCAGTGAGAAGTAGAAACTCCCTTGAAAGATCTGCAATACTACCACACTTGGGGCTTTTCATGCAAACATTGTCCCACTCAAACTGTATAGACAGCTGTCCTTTCGTGTTCTACCATATGTCTTCGACCCTAATATCATGGTTAATCAGGCTAAAGAGACATGTTAAATTCAAGAGCAAAACACAACCTCACTTTATCACAGTCCTTATTTCATTTACCTTTTGTGGAAGGAAAGAAAGTATTCACACTGTCTAAAGGCCTGACTTAGTTCATTAAGATGAAGGGAATAGCAATCAGGAGAGAGATGAGTGTTGTGAACCACCTTCTGCACTGAGAGTATCTTTATGTTTAATGGTGAAGCACTAGGTCAGACCCCGATGTGAAAATGTGTGGGATCTTGATGTGTTTTTTCTCTAACATTCACTCCAGGCCTCTTGCAGATTAAGGAATATATGGGAGATATGAATGACCAAGCAGTAGGATCCATATTAAAACCATGGCAACAGCAGCTCTACAGTGTAGGTAAATTTTTTGATATCTTGCTTTACTCTCTCATACAGATACTTCTGGAATTAATTATTCTAAATCTCGATTTTTTTTTTTCTCCATGGAGAATCATTACCTCTGGAGACATCTTAGGGGCTCTGTACAGCACTGCTGTCCTTGCTATCAAGTCAGCACTTTCCATTTCCATGTCTCTTCAGACAGAATGTGCTGTTTCCTGTAGCTTCTATTTTGTGAAATGGACATGGCATAACACTCTATTACTGATGAATATTTTATTCATAAAATGGAGCTAAAAATGTATTTGTACCACTCTAGGGCCAAAGAAGTATCTCCATTTGTGATTTTATTTTATTGCTGTAACATCTGGAAGACTTAAGCAGGATTAAAACTTCACCATTGGCAAAGAACACTGAGGTTGTCAGAGTTATTTTCTTCCCAAGGAGCATTAAAAAGATAACCAGGGGAGCAGAAATGCATAAAGGATCTTTGTGGCATTACTGGAAAAAAAATTTAAATATGTATAAATAGATAGACAGACAGAGGTGTTCACAGCTCCATTTGGATTTTCAGCAATGATTCAGAAAAGAATGGGAAATAACATGAGCAAAGCAGGAAAAATAGGGAGAAAAAAACCATAAAAGGGATCATGTTTTAACTCGTTCAAAATTTTATTAGTTTATTACATTATAAACTATTTGCCCTAGACATACTTTATATAATCTCTCACTTAATGTTTTGTGACAGCTTTAATACAACAAAATTAGATATGCTGCTGCAATAGTCCTGACAGCTACCTGGTTTCCATGCATTAACACCATTGGCTTCTTGCCCGATACAAATAAACTTGAAAGTCTAGAGAGCACATCCAGTGAAATCAAGTAGCCTAAAACTAAAAGGTAGAGCTCAGCATTGTGGAATAAAATACTATTGCAGGGTAAACCTTTGATGATATCATTAACTGAAGTATTAGAAACATGTATGTATGTATATATATACATATATGTGTTAAAAAAAATACCTTGAAACAAAGGCATTTAAATTCTAACTGCACAGAGGGAACTGTCATGAAAACGGTAGAAAATTAGAACTCACACAAACATTTTTTATTTTATTATGGAATCATATTTGCACATCATATTCCATCCTGTAAAGAAGTGCATGTAGCGTTCAAGTTTTACTGTGTCCTTTACTGGAGGATGGACCTCTGAGAAATGTCGCTGCATTGGTCAAGCAGAAAAGCTACTACTAGGAATTTCACTTCTTGTCAGAGGTTGGTATCTTTGCTTAGATCTGAGTATTGTGCTTTCCTAACTGAGTCCATTTAACTACAAATGAGATGAAGTATTGAAAATATTTTCCAGTAAAAATTTATGATTTATTCAATTAAAGTTTTGTAGTGACAATGGGAGTATGTATAGAGAAAAAGATATTTGAAGCTCAAAAACTTTGACTGGATAGAAAAAATATGAAAAGAAGAAAGTAAAAACCAACGTTCAACTAACCTCATGTGGGAATACCTTCCCCTTCTTCATTTTTCTTCTCCATTAATTAATGAGTATGAAGGATGCATATTCCAGTAGAGTAATCCTGTTTGCCTCTTGAAGCTTTCCTGAAACAATGGAAGATCTGACACTAATTGAAAAGCTATGGATCCTGATGGAATGCAACTTCTCTTTAACCTGTTTACTGATTCTGTGGAAAGGGCATAGAGTGCCAATATTGCTAGTAGTTCTGAGTTTCTGGTCTACAACTTCAACTCATTACCCCTCTCATTTTTATCTCTTTATGGAACCGCAAGGCTTTTACAGCATAGAACAAAAAAAAAAAAAGCAATATGCACCAAACAGGTGGTACTGGCACTAGGACAAATTACCGACCCGTTAAAAAATTTTCTCATTTATTCTGATGAAATGGTGATGAAGGGAACTGATCTGAGGTTGAGTCATAAAAAACCTTCAAGAACAGAGATTCTCATAAGCTGTTTTATTTTTTCACCAAGTTCAGAGTATGTTTATTCATCCTGCCTTCCCCAATATAAGCATACAACCTCAGCTAGTGGAGAGATAAAATTATAAAATATGTTACCTTGCCCCTTCTCCAAACAAAGCAGTCCTCTATGTATTTCACTCCCTTGGGTGTTCACATGAGTGAACAAACCAAATGTGGCAGATGTTATTCACATTCCTAATTGCACAACTGGAAGCTGATCTCATCCTGTAGCAATGCATACAGAGTACTCAAGAAGAATCTGAAGAAAAAAGAAGTGCTCATCAAATAATGTTGCACCAGTTGGGAATTTTTTGATCCCCAAAGCAAGTTGCAGTAGCATCTGGAAGGAAATCTCCCCACAAAAGACTTTTCGGCTACATCATTCTCTGTTCTTTCCTTCCCTAATGCTTAAAAAGTGCAAAGAGATTCCATTTAGCCAGGAATTATTACTATCTGCTGCTTGAAAACGCCTTGCTACTTGAGTAAGAGCTACATATATGGTTTGTGTTTTATATCAATATCGTCTTGCCCTAATGTATCAAGCTAAAATGAGATTCTGCTTCCTCAGCTGCTTAAGTGCTTTACTTCTTTTAATCTAGCAGTTTATACGGTATGTTTTACCTTACATCGGCATATCTGGGTGAGTTATTTGGTTTATTACAGAGCAGGTTTGACTGTGGGCTCTAGTGGCTCATTTCAGCTTTAAAATTGATGTGTTTTATAGAGGCATGAATAAAGATTTTGCATTTGATTGAATAAATCTCAGAAAGAGTCCAATTCAGGAAACAACATAAGAGCCCAAATCCTATTCAATTCAGGGAAACTTAAGTACTTTTCTAAAAGCAATAGAGCAAATTGTAGCATGTGTTCAAACCTAAGCACGGTATTAGCTGCTTAGAAAAATACACGGGTTGCTTCAACTTTCTAAAGGGATGTAGCAAATTTTTTGGAGAGGAAGAAAACTTTTTACATGAAATTTTTATTTATAGAAATAACTGAAATTCAGGAAGTCAGCAAAACCAGTGAGAGATCACTATTTGCAGAGTACAGGAATATCAGCCAATTACAGAAAATGGACTTTCATTTCTTGGAAATGTTTCTTCCATGCAAAATATTATTAGTTTGGGTTTATATACCACTGATTTCCAGCAAACGGAGATTTTGGGTCAGTCAAGATGTCTCAGGATAATCTCAGCTGCACATTCTCCGTGCTCAACCATTGCAGTCATGCGTAGGTTGTAGTTTTTCATTACTCTGCAACATCACCCGTGTGCATAGTCTTTTAATGCAGTAAACTGGAATTATGAGGAATAGTTTCTCAGTCCATAGGAAAAGGGCAACCTACCAATGATTTTCCATGGGGAAAATGTGTACACGTGGACAGTTACCGTAAAATAATTGATGTGCAGCAAGCTAAAAATACTTGGGTTTGTGCCCATGCTCTGCCTTTTCAGTCAGATATGAAATGTTCTCTCTACAGAAAATTTGCCATGAGTTCATCTTAGCTTTTATTTTCTATGAAGTGCTTTATTTTTACTCTGTCAGAACTCTTATCATGGTTCACAAATGCATTATGATTGCAATCTTCTTCAGGTAGGAACAGTGCAAACATGCAAAAACACTCT
This sequence comes from Edolisoma coerulescens, assembly GCA_013397115.1. Lineage (NCBI taxonomy): Eukaryota > Metazoa > Chordata > Aves > Passeriformes > Campephagidae > Edolisoma > Edolisoma coerulescens. Next base: position 366,012 of record VWZW01005673.1, read on the forward strand.
TGTTGTATGTTTCCCATCTGCCAGCCTGCAGTAGGAGCTACACAAATGTGAAACCCTGCCCTAACACCCATGCAAAGACCTTCAACAGTATCTTGAGTTTTTGCCAACTTCTACTTGTAGGCATTTGTGTGCATACACACACATACACACATAACACATACGTATATGTGTACTGACTATATACCTATACGAGTGTATTCATAAGGTCAGTAAATGACCTTAAAGGATCAATTCAGTCACTTAACCCAGGTTTCTAGTCTCACTTGGAATTCTTGGCATGTACTGCCTGGTCTCCAGGTGCCATTCCATAAGGGTATCATCTCCACTATGTCCTGTGTCAGATATCCCACTTTTTCCAGACATCTCTGATGCCCTAAATAATTGAATGGCCCTGGCTTCTATGTTTCTGATGCTAACTCCCACCCTAAATGCAATCACAGAGGGGATGTATGTGCTCTATCCCTTCCATCTATTGACTTTCTGCTTCCCTGCCCTAAGCAGCTGGTCACCAATTAGCCCCCGTCACATGCGACTGCACAGCTCACTCAGGCTGAAGATCCCAATCTCTCATACCTCTGTCTGGGCCAAAAATCACACCAGTTACTAGCTAATGTAACCACAATAAAATGTACAACTGTGAGATAAGGAACAAAATTATATGCTTAATAAAAACTCTTTTAAAAGCATCAAATAGGGTCCATGGCTGTCAAAGGGACAATCAAAAGTAGAGAAGATGCATACATGGAGTTTCAAGAAGAAATTTGATGTGGCTATACACATTGGGCCTGTAGAGAGTATTTTAGGCTGCGTGCCAATAGAATGCAGAAGCAAGATTGTCCAAAGGTAAAACTGGTTGTGAGGAGGGTAAATTAAAAGGGTCTGTGATTTACAGAAACAGAAAATACAATTTTTTTCCTTGCAAATTGAATTTTTCTGGCACAAAATATTCTAAAGAGATCAGCTATTTATAAGTGAGGGAACTGAATGTAGGCACCAAAGGAAAGTGCTGACTTAGAATGCAAACTTTGCATCCTACGCAGTTATATGTGTGATTTATACACTATATCTGTACATATAAAGATAACATTTATAAGTGCGGCTATACACACACACACACATACATATATATTAGACCATAGGTATTCTGAAATTATTTTTACTTTTGGTCTGTAAGTATTGCTATAGTAGAACTCACCTGTATTCCACTTCAGCCTGACTTCTAACACTGCTTAGGGAATTAATACATGACACCGAGCAAGGAACCCTTCTCCTTGCAGCATTCCCACCAATATTATTTCTGTCTTTAGCATTATTGTGAGAGAGGATTTTGCACACAATGACACAGCTTGGACCTTGACATTTTTTGGTCTTCTACTTTTCTTCCTTTCCCATTTCTATTAGGAATAATTCAAGATTGACTTTGAGCAGAAGAAATAATTTTTAAAAGGAATTTGTATCTTTCTCCCTCCCTCCTTTCCAAATCTACACTTATTATTTTGGGAAAAGCAAGAGTAAAACCCTAAACAAACAAACAACAACAATAGAAAAAAAACCTCAAAACAAAACAAACAAACAAAAAAACCCCAACAAAACAAAACAAAACACAAAAAAAACAAAAACAAAACAAAACAAAACAAAAACAACAAAAAACTCAAGACCCTCAATGAAAGCATACCAGCAAATATAAACAATATTCATAGAATAAAATAAAAATAAAATTGAAAAAAGTGTGAGATGATTTAACCATTCCCCTGTACCAGCCCCTGAAGTCAAACCTGAATCTTCTCTTTGTAGTCAAAACTGATATATGTTTCCCTATGTTCTATTTTTCCTGTAGCTGTTTCATGTTCTCTGACTGATATAACTACTTACAGCACAGAGAGGCACCTAAATTATAAATCCCAGTGACTATTTTAAATAAAAAAGTGTCCTGATGCTCAGCTTCCTTGAATGTCCCTTATTGTCATGCTGTCCAGAGCACAGAGACTGACAAAAAGGAAAATAAATCACTTTTGTTACTAAACCTTTGCATTCTAATTAAGCACTTCTTACTGAACATCCATCTTTTGCCTCACACCTGGTCACTAGATGTTTTAAGAGTTTTGCATCAAGAGAAATCCAGTCTGCCCTGCCAGATGTCAGGGCAAGGCCATTTCTGCAGAGATTGCTCCTGTATCTCACGGTCCCCTTCCTCTGCCTGGCAGATGGTTTAGTCATGGGGTGACAAGGGTGATTTCCCAGTCTGGAAAACTTTTTTTCATTCTCTTCAGTTTCCTGAGGGCAAAAGGCTAAAACAATGGTGAGGTCCTAGTCACTTTAACTGAATTTCATCTGTCTTGGGAAGGTCTTGCATTTCTAAGAGACAATTTAAATCTATAATTCTGATGACAGGTTGTCCTTGGCCCATATGTCTAGAAAAACCCTACAAAAGGGCCAGTCTAAAAAGTATAGAAATGCATAATAAAAGTATTAATTAAGACATCATAGCCCTGACTTAAAGTGAAATATTTATATAGAGAAGACAAGGAGAGAAATGGAATTATTTTCTCCCAGCTCAGAAAACACTAAGTAGTTGCAGTATTCTGGGTGGACTTCTGTTCTCCTTCATCGTGATCATAGTAGAAAATTCTGGGGGAGAGAAACCTCAAGTTATATGGAGAAAGGTCTGTGGTCAAATATGACACAATCTGTGACATTATACAGAGCGAGATCATCTAGGTTGAAGACTAGAATAAGTCCACACTATTTTCACAAAAATTCATATTGAATGAAGTAGAGATGATCAAATTATACTCACACAATTTACCTGAGATACAAATCTTGGTGCAAAAAACCCCACAGACTTGGTGATGGAATAATTTATTCCTCTGAGAGAAAGCAATTGCATTGGAGATGCTTGGAATAAAAGAGATAAGAAAGGCAGGGAACAGGACAAGAGATGTTAAAAGTCATGGGTCTGTTGGAGCAAACCCAGAGGAGGGTCACAAAAATGATCAGAAGGTTGGAACACCTCTCCTATTCGTGCAGGCTGAGAGTTGGATTTGTTCAGACTGGAGGAGAGAAGGCTCTGGGGAGACTTTATTGCAAACTTTCAGTACTTGAAGGAGGCTTATAAGAAAGATGGGGTTGGACCTATTAGCGGGCCCTCTAGAAATAAGACAAGTGGAAATGATTTTAAACTAAAGGAGGGCAGATTCCACCCAGACATAAAGAATAAATCTCTTATGAGGATGGTGGTGAAACACCAGAATACATTGCCCAGATAGGGTGTAAATACCTAATCTGCGGAAACATTCAACATCAAGCTGGACAAGGCTCCGACCAACCTGCTCTAGGTGGAGGGTGTCACTGCTAATTAGAGAGGAGTTGAACCAGATGACCTTTAAAGTTTGCTTCCAACCCAAAACATGCCATGATTCTACTCTATGATTCTGGGTTTTATACCTGTGCATCCTGTATACTTCTACAGCAGCAGCTTAGTTACAAAGAAATGCCCGGCCTTGTGGTGCTGATCTATGTTTTCATGTTGTAAGCAGAATATACTAGCAGGATGTGTCTCTGCTCGTTGCATTGGGAGGCTAAGAATGTATCTACAAACTGTCCCTGAAAGGACAGATGAGCTCCCCACTGCATGTCATGACCCATTTTCTTGTTGATGTTAATGTTACAGGAGGAATCAGAGGCTATACCTTGGGTAAATTTAGTAACTCTTCTGTGTAACTACAGAGCTTGTGTTGAGAAAACAACACAAAAATAATTGCAAGCAGGACTGCAAATTGGCTCTTTCTAATGGGGCTTAGAATCACAAATTCAATGAGGGCACACGGTGCAGGATAAGTTGTAGGTATGTACTTGCTCCTTCTGTTTGTCTGTGAGTGAAACGGCTAGCAGCAACACAGAGGCACATCCCTGTCTCTGTGCAAACAGCAGGAAGGAAAAATGCCTCCCAGTTCCCCGTTCTGGGCTTTCACCAAGTTCTCATTGTTTGTATGGACAATGCCTGACAAGTTCTATTCCTTTCTTCTACTGCTGCAAGCCATCATATGCAAGCCAGAAGGGATCCCAGCCAGGGGCCTCACAAGGACAAACCAAACCTGGGAACTCAGACTGTAAACTGCAACATTAGAGGGTAGCTGCTTTCAAGTCTAGACAAAGTTCAGCCAAAATTTATAGAGTGATCAGAGCTATGCAAGTAGTAGCTTTCTGCATTTAACGAGCCTAATTTCCATTCATTTTCTTTCTTTTTTTTTGTTGATTCAATCCTTAAATATTCAACTTTGTGTGGTTTTAATATGTATTTGGTAAAAAAAGAAAAAAAGTTTACTTTTTTTTCTTCAGTTTGCTTGTCAAATCAAAATTAAAACCAGCAGTCATTAATTCTGAAAATCTTGAAACAAAATGGTTAGGAAATGTCTCTCTTCCTTGTTCTTGCCTTTATGGTTTTTTGTTGGGTCTTTTTTGCACAGAATTATCCTTCAAACATGTGAAGAGTCCATTGAAGCTGGAATCACCAACATTTATTTGTGATGACTGAAGAGTACCATCTTGCAAATATGAAGTCGCAGATGCAATACTAGATGAATAAGCTACGCTCAGCCCTGTTCACTGACGAAAGCAGACACTGCTGGTGTGAGATGTGGTGATCCTGCTTCCCCAGGAAGATGTGACAGAAATCTCTGAAGCCCATGAATCTTCTACCTGGAGACTGTGTTTATGCTTCCTGCTTTATGGGATGCACCTGCCTTGTTTCAAATACCTGAGATATTAAAAGTAGCTCAGTCACTATGACTTATAATCATAAAGAGCTGATGCTTGAAGTTCAGAGCAAGCCTGTAACCTGGAACATAAAATGTGTTTTAGCGAATGTCATTTAACTGCATGAAATGGGCCCAAGTTTGAGAAGATAAGCCTGCTAGAGACAAGTCCAGGAAAAACACAGCATTTATAATGTATCATGAGTGTTTGTATATATGCAACCTAATGATGCCCCAATTTATATTCCAAAATAACTTATTTTTGCTTGCTCCATTAACTGTTCTAATAATCTAAAGTAAATGGTTGAAAATTAAAGGAAGACATTTATAGTCTCCTGTTTATAGTGGACCCTGTAAATTCAGCATTATCTCCATATTTTTCTAAAATGTTTATGTGCAAATGATTTTCACTCCAGTAACTTCATCATGCATGAATAAAAATATATGCTTCGTTATCAAAAGATAATTAGGTGAGACATGTATATTTTGTCATAATTAATATTCTGTCAATAGGCTAGATAAGAAAGCTCCAAGGGTTAATGCTTTCCTGCTCTGTATCTAACATTGCCAGTGAATTTCTCTAGCTCACTCCATTAATCCAGTCAGCACAATGGATCAGGTTAGAGATGTGTCTCAATAAATCACTCTCAAGTGCTGGGGGTAGGAGTACCTAATTAATCAGCACTGTCATTATGTTTGACTTGTAGCTGCCTTACTGTGTATGGGATGAGGATTCAGTGTATTTAACCTGCACACACTCTTAAACAGATCTCCAGTAGTGATGTAAGTTTTAACCCTTGTATGGAAAAAAACACCCCATGATTCTATAAATGGCAGATGAAATGTTTCTTACTAATAAACTAATCTACAGGTAATTTATTCTCCTCCCCACATGCCCACACCCCCTTCTTTCCCTAGGGGCCATAAATATCCTGCAGCATTTTATCTCTTTTAACACCAAATTTCTGAAGTTAAATGCAACACTAGAGTTCATCACAATCCCCAACTGTACCTGATAACTTTCCCCCTCCTACTTCTCCATCCAGTTCTGCTCCCCTTATTCCCACTGTCCCTAGCTTTAAGGCCATTTGTCCCCAGAGGAAGACTCCTAGTCCATCCTCACTGTCACCCTGGCCAAACTCCCCTGCCCTTACATGCAAGAGGCCTGTTGCACCACTTGCACCAGTAGCCACCAGTCTCTCTATCCGCTCTTACTCCTTAGCTTCTTTATTCCACCCGCATGCCTGGAAGCTAAACACATCCTTCCTGGCTCTCTCTGTTCACTCTCCTCCAGGTTTAGACAGCATCTTGTCATCTCTACAAGAGAGATTTTTTACTCTACTTTTTCAAGTTTGGAACTGCAGATTAGTGTTATCTTTCCAACTGGAAATTTTTATATATTCCCTATCAAAATAATTGCACTGATACGACTCTTTGAATATGTTGATCTTGACACTTGCCTTTTTTTTCAGAATTCAATGAACATGTACGTATCAGTTTTGCATTATTTTAAGGTCCAGGTGGTAGCTGCCTCACTTGCCAAAGTGGAAAGCAATCTCTAGAGGCATCAGTTATGCCTGTGCAGAATAAACATTAGCAGTGACATGGTGCAGAGCCCAGAGTAAATTCCTGTCCATGTGATTTCTGCTCTACACCAACATTCAAGGCACAGTCTGAAGAGTACAGGGCCATGAGAGGAAGACAGCAGAGAAAATGTTGTTCCTGCTGGTGGCAGGGCTGCCCCCTGGCAGCCTGCAGGAGGAGGACGCTGTGAATTCAATTAGCCTGTGGTAATAAAGAAACCAAGAAGATGGTCCCTGAAGTAGAAACTGTAGGCTAGGGCATAAAGAAATGCAATAAGAAAACACACACTTATATCAGTGTCTCCAACCTCGTCTATACATGCACCGAGAAAGTCACAAGCAGATCTGCGCATTTACCTCTGTTTGCAACATAGACACTGTTTTGGTTTATTTAATTCTGACATAAGGAGACAATTCCTGTGGACTTCACAAGGAATCTGTGTGTGCAAACCAGCCTGAATCTTTATCCATTTTCTAGACCATAAAGAAAATCTTATCCACTTTGAAAACACCTACACTAACAATAATATTTTTAAAGGGATTTATTTTGTATATGTGGCTATGTTACCACCTACTTATGATAGGTGATGATGAACTGTATTAACTACATCTTCTGCTAACTCAGTACTTAATACCTTGTCATTGTTGAGATGGAAACACTTATGTGACAAAAAAACCATGAAACATTCTGCAAGTACAGACCCTAATTTTTTTTTATCCTAGATATGGCAAAATTATGTGATGTGACATTAACATTTTTCTGTCTCAGTTTCTCTCTCCTTTGAGAAAAGATATGTAACCATTTCACTTTAAAGTGATTTTGAATAATTATTCATTAATGTCTGTAGATACTTCCTGCCAAATTCTGATCATTGAAGAGAAACCTCAGAAGGAACACCCATTCTGAGATTGCTGTATGGTGAACACTAAATGGTACAACATGCTGGGTGGTGGGGATAATTCTGACACTAGAGGCAGGGCCTCCTGCCCATATCAGAGCTGCCCAAAGTTTGTGTTTTATGAAAACTGCCTGTTTCTACAATAAACACTGATATCATACACAAGCTTGTGTTCAGATTGCAGACCTGCTTTAGTTTTTTTCATTTCCTAAGTTTTAAATGCTGGACTTCTAAAATCAGAATAATCTATAGTGTAAGTGGGAAGTGACAAAAAATAATATTGGCATATTATTCATCACTTATTTATAACATATTTCATGCCACATCAGCTGCAGCAACCCTCCTACCACGCTGCAACAAATGCATCAACCAGATGCAGACCACCCTCCAGAGCCCAGGGACCAGACCCAGCTTCCATCTCCATCCTCTCTTCACCATGCCCTGGCAGCAGGGTGCTGGCATGGGGTACTACCACAGATTGCACAGGTAGAGGGGCAAACCCCAGGAGAAACAGCAGGGCCAAAGCTTCTGGAGGAGCTCACAGGCTCAGTGCTTAGGCTACTGACACTGATGATATTGGTGACAATTAGTGGAGTGCGATTAGAATGGAGATGAGGAGAAGATTCATCTGTTACACTATCCATCATCTGTGTGTTGCCCCAGGCAATGTGAGCAGGCTGCTGTTTTCAGTGGAGCTGCCATTACTGTGGACCGGCTTTAGCCTTCCCATGGGGAAAAAGTGCTTCAGTAACTTTTTCCAGTGGGGCTTGGAAAAAAAATTTTTTTTGCTTTTTGTCTTTCTCAGAGTATGACTGAATGCCTGTGCAGGTAGATCAGTGAGCCAATTTTTAGAGTTATACTTTCATACAAAAGTCCATTTCATATAAGTCAGTGCCAAACTGTGGCAAATTCAAAGTGTCAATTAAAACAAACAAACAAAAAGGTTTAATTCCTAACATACTTCAAGCACAAAGATGATAAAAAATTAAAAACAAGCTTATCTGTTTCCCCACTGTAAGGATATCACTTTCATAACACAACCTTTGGGTTTATGTTTGGGGGGTTTTTCAGTGAGTAGTTGCATCACTTGCTTAATGAGTTGTAGAGGTATCTTTTTACCTGTTAGTCTGGAAAAATTCTCATTCTCCTATATTTCAGCTTTATATCATTATGAGCCACCAGTTCCCATTTTAATGCCCACATACACTTCTCCAGAAAAAGTAACACACTTTGTTTGTTGCAGATGATATTTACAGATAATCACTTATTGCATGCACGCACATGTAATGCTGGGTACAGAGCTCATGTATGTATGAGCTGTACTACTGTATTACTGTAGTATAAAAATATGTTACTGTAGTAATACTAATACATTGCTGTAGGACAATATTAGTTTCAGGTTCAGTAGGAAATCTCCTTTTAGTATTTTTCCCCCTCGTACTCAAGAGCCAGAACCAGAACCCAGGAGTATTGTCTTTGAATTATTGCCTACCCTACAGACTTTATTTATAGCTGCGACTCAAACCTTATTCACTGGTTGTAAAGGTATTGTTAATGTGAGTTAAAATAATGTACACAATTTGCTGAGCTAGATCCTGCTAGGAAAGACTGCACACACACACCTCATTTTATACTCCCAAATCTCATTTCCCAGAAAACATTCCTGATCATTCTTTTCTCCTGATGTCTTTGCATGCTTATAGTCCCTTCTTTCTTTGCTTCAGAAGATCTTTCACCTATTCATAGCATCTAGCTGAGATGATTTGGTTCCTATACATTCTCTTTACCTTTGCACTGACAAATATGAGCAGGTTCTTGTGTATTCCAGGCAAAAAGAAATTTCAAACACTATTTCAGATCTCTTTGGGAGACAGTAGAACTTCATTTTTGTTAGTCTGTACATAGGTCTGTCAAAAATTTGTAAATGAGTTTTGACTAGAGAATCAGTTGGCATGCGACAGTAATGTGAATTATTCTTAAATGTATTTGAATACCTAGATTACAGAAGTTTTACAGATCTCATTTTCACAGTCTTTGTAGGGCTTTTCAGTTCATTAGCTAAATACTAGCTTGAGAGGTTATCAGCCACCACCTCCACTGTGCAGTGTCTGGAGAATTCACTTACTAATTCACTTAGATTAGATAGCATTAGAATTGTGAGTTTATCAGAGGGAGCAGACCAAAGCTGTGCTCCTTAAAGGTAAAAACATGCAACTTAACTTGAATATAGCTGATTGTCTGAAGACTGGTGTATGCTAAGGGATCAGTATGTCTTCTAATAAAAGATTACCACCAAAAGACAAACAGAAAAGGCACTTTCTGACAAGGAAAGGTAATCTTATTCCTTACACTATTGTAAATCTCAAGGAACCCCACTGGAATTAATTACCTTAGATTTACACTACCCTGTTGTGTTTCTTTCCTAGTTCTAGATCCTACATCTACCCTAAGACTAGTTGTCTTACTCATCTTCCACTTCAAGCTCACCAAAAGAGAAAGAGAAATCTTGCATAAACTTTTTTGTTGCAATAGAATCATAGAATCTGATTAATTGGGAGAGACCCATAAAGATCATTATAACTTCTGGCCCTGCGCAGGACACTCCAAGAATCACTCCATGTGCCTGAGAGCATTGTCCAAATCCTTCCTGAACTTTACCAGGCTTGGTGCTGTGATGACTTCCCTGGGGAGCCTGTTCCAGCACCCAACCACCCTCTGGGTGGAGAATCTTTTCATAATCAACAACCTAAACCTCCCCTGACACAACTTCAGGCCATACTCTTGGGTGCTGACACTGGTCACCACAGAGTGTCTGCCCCTCCTGTTCCCCTCAAGAGGAAGTTGTAACCAGTGAGGTCTCCCCTCAGTCTCCTCCAGGCTGAACAGACCAAGTGACCTCAGCTGTTCCTCATTTGGCTTCCCCTCAAGGCCCTTCACCATCCTCATGACCCTCCTTTGGACACTCNATTCTCTGCTCTTGAGGGATTTGACAGCTCCTCCCAATTCAGTGTCTAATCACACCAGGAAAAGATAATATTTGAGCTAAATACCCACTGATTTTCAATTCTGAAAAACTGGTGCCCAAAGAAAGGAAAGCTGTCGGGCAATAGGGAATGGAGTCAGCATTCTTAGTACCATTCTAGATGAAATGAATTTTTTTAAAATATATTTTCTAAATTTTACTTTTGCTTTAATAATTATACAAAAGTGAGTATGTTGTAGGAGCATTTATCTAATTCATATCTGTTGGCATATGTTATTGGTATATGATGTAACCCTTGAGAAAAACATTTAAATGGGTGTTTGTCATCTTGGTGCCTTCTACCACCAGTTAAATGATCCAAAGTCAAACAATGTTTCATGTTATTTAGCACTGAAAGGACTCCAAACTTTTTTTGACATGATTTCTGTTCAAACTAAGGAACTTTCAAAATTGCATGAAGACAGACATTAGGATGACAAGTTGCCAGTTAATCTGCAACAATGCACATAAGGTCATGGAGATTGATTGACCTGTAGGTTATTACACTGAGAAAAAAACCAAGATGCTTCCCAGTTACCAGACTCAAGGGTCTTGATTCCACCTACTTATTTAGACTAAGGAGGTTCATTCCATATGCATATCAAATCTGGTTTTAAAGCCACAATAAAGTTAACTTAGAAGATGCAAGAGAATTCTCTTTAATTTGGACCATTGTTATGTTCCAAAATACAGTGTTATTATAATGTGGATATAAAGTGTTAGTCTAAATACCAGAAAGATGTATGAGGATTTTTTCACTCATGAAAACACAAATTAAAATGGAAGGGAGGGTATAAAACTTTTTAATTTATGTATATAATACTAAGAAAAGTTTCCAAAGTCTCTTGGAAGCTCATGTTCAGTTCAGTTGCAACAGCTGGGCAACAAAAGAGAAATTTCCTTCCTTCCTTCCTTCCTTCCTTCCTTCCTTCCTTCCTTCCNCTCTTTCTCTTTCTCTTTCTCTTTCTCTTTCTCTTTCTCTTTCTCTTTCTCTTTCTCTTTCTCTTTCTCTCTTTAATTCTTCCTTCTTTCCATCCTAACATGAAGAATTTGATTGCTGACATTACATAACTGATGTATTGGAGTCCTAAATATACATAAGAAACTCACAACCATATTCTAACAAAAATCCAGTTTAGACCAGTGAAACACTGTAGCTCAGTAATAAGAAACAAAGTGAATGCCTTTCTTTCCGGCTTTATTTTTTATACTCTTTACAGCTATTCCACTCATAAACAAGAACTTCAGTACATAAACAGAGACTAAGCATAATAGAATGACAAATTAGATCCCTCAGAACTGATGATGTTTATTTCTTTTATTCATTTTTATTAGTGTTGAATATTGCATGGCTAATCCGCACTGAAAGAACTACGTAAAGTGGCTGGCCTGAACCGTTTATCTGGTAAAAATTGCTCAACATATAGAGCCCACAGAAAGCATTAATTTGCTAATAATTTTCAGTGAAAAGGGGAGGAATAGAGGAGGAGCAAGCTTTAACTCATTGAATTGCAGCTGGAACAAAACTCTTTCCTATTCAAGAAGCTAATTGCAGGGAAAACAGTCTATTTCAGTCTTTAAAATTTGATGTCTTCATTTTCCAAATATTTATTTGTATTGCGCATGAGAGGCTTTATGAAGGAAAGTGTTCTAAAAGCTGGAGGAGACATTCAGGCTGAACAGTAGTTTACTTATAATTTACAGACTTGTAGTACTTAATATATAATGCAATAATCTATGCTGTGCCATTTGTCATTTGGACTAGGCCACAGATTATAGCTTAGGGCAGTGCATCTGTGCACAGATCAGGCAGGAAATGGCCTAAAATCTTGAACAGCTGAGCATGATGTCTCAGTGTAGTTGCAAAATTCAACCTCTGCTCCAGAGGTCACTGCATGCTTCAGTCATGACAGCCCAAATTGTTAAGCATGTGACTAATATGCATACAGAACACAGGCTGCCTAGTGTCTGCTGCAAGCTTGATGGCTGGTTAGCGGCTAGTCTTAATTTTATGTGACAATCCTATGTAGGAAGTGCCGGGTGGGTGACTAAATGGAGCATATTGATGTCCCACTGGGTGTAGCCCCTGTTGTTTTGACAAATTCTCCTTAGCATTTATCAATCAGGCCTACAATGGGGAGTGTGCTGAATATCTAATTCAGACATGCTAGTCAGGACTAATAGAGCAAGATAGCATGTTATTCAATTTGTACTTGTTAGTGATGTCCCACTGTCACTGGGCAATTTACCTTCACACTTCACAAATGAAAAGAGAAATTTGCTGGGCTTCAAACACTTACATGAGTTACAAGCAAAATTTTAATTAGCATGTCATTACAGCAATAATTTATTGCTTCTTTCTAGTGTCCTAGCACCCAGATTGCACTTTTCCTTTTTTTTCCTTTAAGGCAAGATGTGCTTTAAAATTTATGGGGCAGGTACTTGAAACAAAAATAAAAGCCAACCCTACAGCAATTGAAAAACTGCACAGTAAGATACATATCATAAAGCATTCTTTTTTGAAGCCTAAAAGAGATTTATACATTTATCACTTAAAGGAACATTTTGCACTCTCCCCTTACCAAGGATTAAGGGATTCTGTAAACAGTGACATGTAAAAGTCTTCTTATTTTAACGAATCTTATAACTACTTGAAAGTGTAATTTTCATCTATTTCCAAATGAAGTATAGAGAAAGCTGGGGAAAGACAAGAAATGAAGTGTGTCATGTAGAAAACAATAAAGCAAAACGACATTTTTATTATGCGTACATAAACATTAGTAGTTAATTTTCAGTAAACACCCACGTCTGTTGCAGTCAACAACTAAAGAAAGCCTAATTTTGGTAAATAGAGGAGAGGTGGATTCTTTAATGAAAGTCAATGAAAAGAACGGATCAGTCTCTAGAAGTGTTTGGGAAGGTCAGAGTATTTTATATTGCCACTGAAGTTGAAAAGGGCCTGCTCTGCACTTTGAAGAGTTGGTTCCTGTGGCGTTTGATGCTGTTGTACGTATTTGTAGATATTGGTTCGCATACTTATTTTTCTAAATTGCAACCCACAATTGATAGAACACAAGGATACTCAGTGCTTTAAGAGAATTAGAGGACAAAATGTGAGGAATTGGCGTGAAGCAGAGGGGAGCTCAGGGACACTTTAAATTCCTCAGACAAAAAGCAGTGTGAATTAGTCAGGGTGGATGCCATGCTCTAGACTGCAAGATGCAGGACAGCTCTTCAAATGCCAACTCGCTGTCTCTGTGGCACATTGCTCAGAAACACAGCCATGCTCTCTTGAACTATCTCATAGCAGGTTCTCTAATGAACTGGTGAATAAACAATTAAAAGAAATGTGAGCGAACAGATCACCTTGGGAGGTTTGTAGACATGACTGCACACTAGAGATAAGACACTCTTCCAGATTCTCAGGGAAGAAAAATTAATTTGGTTCCAGGAAATTAGTGATACCAGATATTAAAGGGGATTTTCTTCTTATTATTTTTATACAAACATGCTATGGAAATAAATACGAAAACAGAATATTGATTAAAAAAAGGGCCTGCAAGATCAGGCCTCCTGTGTGGTATGTAGGAACACCTCTGAGGAAAGTTCATGAATTGAGTTTAAATACACTGGGAAATGTAAATTTTGATGCTAGAGGTTATGGTATTTCATTGCTTTCAACACTCTGAAAGAAAACAGTGTGATTTCACAAAGAGCCCATAAAATTTAAGGGAAAATTTTACCTTGAGTTATTTTTGTCAGTGACAATTCTTTTTCCTCTTCATAGGTCCTTTCAAAGTAACATATATTTTTGCCTCAGTTTTGCTCTCATTTAAATTGGTTCAAAGACAAAATTACCCTATGGAGTCTGACTTAAACTCATGTGGAAACAGTAGAATTTGACTTACAGGTGTTACTCATGGATAAAAATCCCTCTGCTCCAGGGCAAGCAGTATGTTGCAAACAGCAGAGATACCAAACCCTTGGTGATGGCTGCTTGAGCACGGGGTGGCTCCTACAAGCACCACTTGGAATCCTGTAGCAGCAGCGAGATGCCACGAAAGACTTTGCAAAACAGAGAAAAGCCTGGCTATTTTATTTATATGCCCTAGCATTGATTCTGTACCAGCTGAGAGGGGAACAGAGGCATGCAGACTGTGGAGTGTTGTATGAATATCATCAATATGAGGAACTCTGAGTCCGTGAGAACCCATGAGAAAACAATACCCATGGCCACAGCAAAAACTGGGCTGGCAGTTGCTACCACTTTTTGATATTTTGGTAGCTCTTCCCTCACTGGCAAGGGTTCTCTCCTATCTCTTGGCATATCCAGATGTTTCAGAATGCAACTACTATAAGCAATTTATATGCAGATGTAGTAAAAAAATGCAGGTTTTCCCAGGTTTTTTTGGGCAAATTTTCCTTTTTTTTTTTTTTTAATTCTACTTACTGTATAACTCACAAAAAAAGGAAAACTGTCAATATGCTTATAACCTTATTTTCTATTGTCTTTATCTGCCTCTATTCCCGTTCCCAGTGTGCCTGTGTCTGTTGTCCACAGAGGGAGTACTCTGCTTCTCTGATCTTCACGTTTTTCCCAAAGATTTATTGCTCTAGAAGGCTCACAGACACAACCCTTGCCAAGATGACATTTATTATTATTAGGTAGTAGTTTATATATTTTACAAGTCAGCATTTTTTCTTTACTGTCCTGTTGTTGTTTATTTTAATTTTTATAGTGGAATACCAAGCCCTAATCCAACCATTTAATTATATAATTATTCTTAAACATGTTCTCTCTTTCCTAATTATACTTCGGAAGTATTTAGTTCCTAGTATTTAGTTCAAGTCTTATCCTCCCAATTTTGAAACATTTCCACAAATCCAATATATTTTGTTGCTTTTCATTTAAATCTGCATACAGATAGCTGTAAGCACAATTTTCCCTAATAGTGGGGGGAGGTAAATTTTCTCTACCTAGACGACCAGGATTCTGAAAATTATTTCCAGTTGCAATAGATAGCTAGAGATCTCAAAAAAGGAGGGATACTTTCTTTTCTTCTGAAAGAACTTTTCATTAAAAGGAGTGCTAAGCACTCTGTTTAAGGGAGAGTACACAGTCAAGAGCTTATATATGCAAAATGCAGTACTTTGGATCCAAGTGTTGTGCATTTGATGAGATAACATTTAGAGCATTAATCACAGAACAAACAAAACCAGTGACTTCTCCAGTGATTCAGCAGTGTTAAGTTATAATTTTCTAGCATCTGCAAATGTTTCCTGGGACTGTTTAATTTACTGAAATTGCTGCACTCTTCCTACCCTAAATACTTGATACTCTTCTTGGCAGTGCTCAAAATCTAGAAGAAAAGAAATTCAAAACAATTTGCTTTGCCATCTACTTTAAGAGCAAAGGTTTTGATACAGAATAACATGTCACACAAGAGAAGTTATGGGCTAGAAGAGGGAAAGACTGTAATTCTAATGACTGTGTTACTAATGAAGGTAAAGCCAGTCATTACAAATCCCTTTCGTGACTTAATAGGTAGCGTTTCTTCTGATGAATTATGTATTACATGAATAGCACCCGTCTTCAGTTTTTCTTAAGAAACTTAGTCTAATACCTTTAATGTCATTCTGCAACAGCAATGTGAATGGTCATCTAGTAGTTTTAGAAGAAATTTATTTACCTTGCTAAATCCATAGCCAAAAATTGGGGAGCTTGCATTTTCCTTAAACCCCATTTTATTCATGGTATGATCAGAAAATATCACTCTAGATTTTTCCTCATCATCATTAGACATATTTATACTCTACATTAGATTTTCCTCTGAATTAACTATTATCCAAAGAAATGGACTTGCTATTACTCACTGAGAACTTTCAGACTTGCTCATTTTTTCCAAGTGGAGATGTGTATCTTTAACAGATCAGCTTATGGATACCATGCAGGTATCTTGCGTTAAGGCATATCTGGAACTGTAAAATAGAAGAAAAAAAAGATCAAAATATGTAAGTAGCAGGCTTTGGGGAAACATTTATTAAATAAATTGATTAAAACTTCAGGCCATCCCTTGTTTTTTCTGTATATATCTTTTTCACAGAAAAACCTTAATTTCAGACTGAAAGACACTACTGTGAAATCAAATACTAAACCACTTTGTGTTCTAACATAATATATAGCAACAATTAGATGTACAGAAATATATTTTTTAATCTTCATAAAAATATTCTGAAATCTGTGATTATTTCACTGTTTTTCACATGTTTTTGATAATCCCCTCTCTTTTTCTAGAGTTTTGATTGAGCTTAACTACTAAGTGAGCTAAAAATGTGGATGGATTCACCAAGACCAGGATCTACCTAACAATGCAAAACTAACGCTAAATTCAATTAAAGGCACTAGGCAATGTAAAAAAAAAAGCCCAAATCCAGTCAGTAAAGAAACTATTGACTTACTCCTTCTTGGTTTTCCCTTTTTATATGTTTTTCCCTCTACCCAGATGAACATGTTTGCCTTTTATCTCCAGGTTAAACCTAACTCTGTAACAAACTGCTGCCTTTATGAGTTCTCAGTTTTTCTTCATGACATCTTAATATCTCAATACTTCCCACACTAAAAGGATTTCTTTATACTGGGCTTAACATCTTCAAACCTAGACATTTCTACTGTCTAAAAAAAAATGAAAAAAAAAGAAAAAAAGCTAGAAAAATTGAGGTATTCTGACAATTCCTAAAATGATATGTCTAGTCACTGAAAATAAAAAAAAATTTTCTCCATATTAAACTAAGGATATATCCCCCAGTCTAGAAATATGAATGCAGACAAAATATTTCTGCAAAGAACCATGTGGAAAAGAGCTATCAGCAACTTTTCTCTTTACTTCCTATGTAACATCATCATTAGACCATCTATCTCACATATTTGTCTTTTAAAATGTGCAAACATTCATATGAATAGCAGCCAGAGTCCATCCAGAAAAGTAGGCGTTGTCTCCATGTTCTGTGATGACTTCAGAATGCCCAGTGTAGGGATAGCCTGATGGCATTTTGTCGGGGAGTGGTGGGTGCTCTCAGGGCTGCCCTGCTCAGTATCCTCCTGCCATTGCCTGTTCTTCTGTACAAGCCTTCCACCTCTTCCTTTTTCTCTTCTTTCTTTAGTCCTAATTACCGACCTGCTAAGAGAGGACTTATAGATCCTGCCATGGCTGCAGCTGGTTTCCTTAGCAGAGGAGCAAGTGAGCATCAAGCAACAAGGGCTATAAGAACTTCCAATAAGAAAACACTAGAAAGCATGCATCTTACTGTTTGCATAGAATGCCTTTCCAAAGACTTTTCTCACAGACTTCCTGAGCTGCTGGTACTGTCTTTGTATTTAACAACAATTATATTAATTAATTAATTGATTAATTTACTTTTTATTTATTTATTTATTTTTATACCTAATTTCTTAATAGCTTCCTGCTTTAATCAACTTTTAACTACAAGGCATGTCTTCTTGTGCATGTCTCATTCTCAGCTAAAATTGAGTCTGGCCAGAGATATTAAGGATTACAGGAATAGGTTCTCTAGATATGTTGCAAGCAGGAGAAAGACTAAGGAAAAACCGGCCTGCTCTGGAAGGAGACTGAAGACCTGGTGACCCTACAAAGAGAGAGCTGAGGGTCTCAACAGCTTCTGTGCTTCTGTTTCCAGCAACAAGTGCTCCAACGATGTCACACAAATCAAGAAAGGAAAAAGGAGGGACTGGAAGAATGAAGACCCTAAGCCCTTTGTAGGAAAGAATCAGGTCCAAGACGGTCTAAGGAACCTGAATGTACAAGAGTCCATGGGAACTGATAAGATTCGTCTGTGGGTCCTGAGGGAGCTGGCGAAGGAAACTGCTAAGCCACTCTCCATCATTTTTTGAAAATCATGGCAATCAGGTTAAGCCCTTGGCGACTGCAAAAAGGGAACTATGACCCCCATTTTTAAAAAGGGGGATGCAGAAGACCCAAGAAACTACAGACAGTCAGTTTCACCTCTGTGCCAGGCAAGATTATGGAGCAGATTCTCTTGGAAATTATGCTAAAGTACATAGAAAACAAAGAGGAGATTGGTGACAACCAACATGGCTTTGCTAAGGGCAAATCATGCTTGAAAAATTTGGTGGTCTTCTGTGACGGGGCTACAGCTTTGGTGGAATTCATGAATGAATTTTCATTTCATTACTTTGTGGGGTTGAGAAACAACCAGTACTCCCTTAGAACAGAAGAAAAGGATGATGGAGGCAAAAGGATTCACAGCCTCTTTTATCTGCATATCTTCTTAAAGGAAAGGAGCGAAAAACTGCTTGTCAATACCAAGAGAGTAAGACACCTGTCTAAAGTCACCTTCAGGGATTTTATTTAGGTACAACTTCACTAAATGCAAAAGAAAAAGAGCTGGGGTTTCTGCATGGAATTGAAGTGTCTTTCTCAATAGTTCTGGACTCTCTCATTTTTTCACTTCATTATTTTATGACTGTTTTCCCAATAAGTTTTCCTATGATGTGTGAAAAAAGGGCTTTCTAGCACCCTATGATGCCAGGGCGGCATATCTCAGAGAGAACATGATTTTATAGTACCACAACAGTGGAAGTTCCAGATGACACATGATTTTGAGGTTTTCACCAGTACTGTGGTTTACAATGGCACTTCTAGGCAAATCAAAGATCATGGGAAACTAAACTGAAACAATCGAGATGTGAAAAAGAAGGAAGCGAATGTCAGGGTAGATGGAGAATTGAGAGATTGCACTGGAATCGTTTGCATTTTAAAATGGGCTGAATTGTGCTGTAGACTAGACAAGACTAGGTAAGTCTTATTTGAATTAAATCAATTGGCACATCCTTATATCTAAGTAAATAAGCACAAGTAATTACTGTGAGTCTTTAGGGACTGGGAATATGATAGAAGCTTTTTGCATTAGTCCATCCTTCATATCTACCTGTGATTTTTGACATAAGTTGCATTGTAATTGTTTGCAATTTGTTAGAAAGTAAGCATTTGTGAGATATAGCAGTTCACTGTGATCAAGAACATGAGACTTTTATGCAAAAAAAATATACTCATATACATGAACTGTCTGGTTCAGAGGTATTGCTGGGAATTATATGCATAAATGCCTGTAATAACCTAATCAGTCACCCATAATTTGAGAAGTGATATGGTAGAATGAAAACAAGGTGGGAAGTTATCAGGACAGTCCTTGTTTTTCACTGACTTCCCGGAAGACCTGGGTTAAAGCCTCAAGTATTGGTATTTGAATAATGCTAAGTTGCTTTCTGTACAATTTGATTACCCAGCTTATCTATATATAATTTAAGAATTTATAAAGTAAATGTATGCATTTTTCTTGATGGGGAGGCTGAAATCAGAATCTGAAAGTTTCATGGCAGTCACCTTTGAAGAGGAAGGATCAGCTTCATTCTAATACTGAGATCCATGTGAGCCTTCACACATGTAAAATTAGATTTTAAATACTTTGCTGTAGTTCTTTCTCAGTAATTATCCCTTCATTCTTTGTGAAAAATTAAATACCCCAGCTCTTCCTTCAGGAGCTCTTTTCCATAGTAAAGGTTACTATTTGATGAGGAACTAGAAACACTGCTATGCAGTCTGTGTCTGTGTTATTCGTATGCTACAAAGAGATCCCAAGTGAAACTGACTGGGCAGTATTCTCCGCACTATGTATTCCTCTTCCTAACTCAGTTAAGCTTTTCATCAATCTTCTCAAAGTCTTTCTCAAATCTTTAAGACTAGTGAGAGAAAATTACCAAAACAACAATCCGTTTGTAGAAAAAGTTAGTCAGAAAAGTATCGGATTCAAGATATAAATTGTTCACAGTCATGACAAGGTCTTTTAATGACTGGAGGGAAGATATTATGAAGGTCTTTCATGGTCAGGGTGTTTCAGTGCTGAGGCTGATACAGCAGCAACTGATACCTATTTGCCATGCAGACTAGTAAGTAACTTGGCACTACTGCCCTTTCTCTGACTTTTGTTCTGTGGAAAAAGGAGAGGGAAGAGATATCAATGAATATTTATCCCAGTCAAACAAAGATATGTTTATCTTTTACTGTGATGGAATCCACGCACACATCTTGAGCACAGATAGGATTTTATAACTGTGATTTCCCACCATCAGTGTTTGATGTAGAAGGCTCTATAAAAAGGTAAAAGGTACATTTCACCATAGTACATTATATTTTTATTGATTTCAGCTTCCAGCAAAAACTAATTTAGTCTTTATAAACCAAATTTTAAAAACAGCTCAATTTCCCTTCTGCCTGTACCACTCTTCTTGGAACTGTATTCACAATGTGATTTCAGTTTGCATTTGTTGTCTCTGTATGCAGAAAGCTTGCTCCTTTTCCACTTTTTCCATGAGACACAGATTTTTATGCATCTGAATCTATTTTAAATGACCATAAGGACATGGTTGGTGTCTTGTTGAAAAGTCAGGATTGATACTTCCTTAAATATTTCATCAGAATTTTGGAACAGTGGCTGAAAGCAAAGGACATGACAACATCACATTAAACTTCAGGACCATCTCACTTAGGTAACTCAAGATCAAAAGACGTCTTGTTATCTCATTTTTATAATTCATACAGATTTACTAAATAGTAACAATAACTTGCTGTATAATTTTAAAAACACTCTGTCTGAAAATTTGCAGTTTACTCACACATTGATCACAATTCAGGGCTACACAGCAACATAAGCAAGGCTGAAATATATTCA
The DNA here is from genome assembly GCA_013397115.1 of Edolisoma coerulescens. Classification (NCBI taxonomy): domain Eukaryota; kingdom Metazoa; phylum Chordata; class Aves; order Passeriformes; family Campephagidae; genus Edolisoma; species Edolisoma coerulescens. Next base: position 387,037 of record VWZW01005673.1, read on the forward strand.
AGCTTACTCCAATTGAGAAGTCACTTGATGTACAATTTCTTTAAAACAAATAAAGCACTTCTAAAGAAAGGACAATAATATCCAGGCCTTCATGGTTTGTAATTTTAAAACTATTAAATACATTTGTTTATTTTTCTCTCATTACTCATCTCTCGATTTGTTTCCTGTTTGAAATATGTCTGGGTTATCTGCCTGACCTTCTTTCAAAATTAAATGTATGGATATATCTTTGATTTTAAAATTGTAAAAAACTTCTTTTGTTTTGCTACTTTTCTATTAATAAAAATACTTTTTTTGTGTTTTTCTTAAAGTGTCGCCTGTACATCTGCAGTGCAAATCTGAATGACGAAATAAAGGCAATTTTCTTCTAGTGCACGCCTTTTCCTAAAAAAAATCCCAAAACAAAACAAAACAAAACAAACCTCTCCCCCACAAAAAAACCCACCCAACTCTTTACAAGATACAAGACAAATGACACAAAAGTGAAAGGGCACTGATACAAACTGGATAGGCTTACAACATAATTGAATTAAGTCCTGTGTGCCACGTATGATCACAAAGCAGGGCCATGTCTTGAGCACTCTGAATATAGGGAGGCTGCCAGTCAATAAAAAGACCCTTTAAACTGTTTAAATGCATCATGAGCATGTGCAGAACCCTCCTAGCTAACAGGTGGCTGAATAAAACTCAGCTGGTGTTGCACAGGGCTATAGCATTGACCTTCTTTAGGATAATTTCAGCCCTCTTAAAAAAAAAAAAAAAAACAACTGTTACTGTACTTGGTGTAGTGGAAACAATTTAGGGATGAATAATTTCTTTTACCCCCTTGAGGCACCGGTGGCTCGCTCTCCGCTCTCCGCTCTCTCTCCCTTTCTGTGTCTCTCAAGTGAATTAACATAAAGGAACAGTGACAACAGCAAGCTGAAAAGCGTAGCTGGTGGGAGGATTAAGTATATCATTGAAAGGAATTATGTTGTAAATGACTGGGAGGGGTAGGGGCTTCTGTTCCTTGGTCCCATCTGGTCTTTAAAGAATACCTTGTTGTAATTACCCCCAGATGGCTTTGTGCTACACTGGGTCTGGACAGCCAGGTGCCACTGTACCCTGCTGGGTGTGATATTCATTGCTACATGCAGTGACAAAAATGGACTTCATTGCAACCTAATTTCTTCCAGGGTATTACACAAATATGGAATGAACGTAGCTTATCAAACAAGAGCTTAGTGTGCCAGGAGCTGAAACTGTCACATGTAAGACAAGACTGCCTTGTTGTTTCACTTTTAACAATTGTCTTGAAACGTGGAAATATCAACAATTTACAGTGTTTGTCTGCTAATAAATATATATTATATCATGTTAGCTATTTTTCCAGAAGCTGAAATGCTCAAATTACCCTAAGGCAATTTCTGGAAATGATAGAATAACAAACGCCTCTTACAAAGTCAGTTTTTCGACAAGATTTGCTGTAGGCTAAGTTTGGGCCCGATCCTGGAAGAACTCTTTCTCTTCACTCCCAGCCTCACACTTGTGCTTCTACAGAAGCAGATGAAAATTTTTCTGCTTTCTTTCATCTCTTTTATTGTTATTGCTTCCTTTATCTCATGTAGTTCATGGCAATTTTACTTCCAAATCATACCAGTCTCATATTTTCAAATCCTCCTCGAAAAAGTAGTTGTAAAGCTAGTCTAAAAGAATCATTATTACTGCACAAAACTAGGTCTTTTGCCACAAAAGGGAAAACGGAAGAGAAGTTTGAGGAAAAATAGAAATGCAGGATACAAAATCCTGGCTTGCTGTGAAACAACTAACTGTATTTTGAAAAGTGGGTGGTCAGTACTTCTTTCCTCATGAAAATGCACAAATTAACACTGAGTGAAATGCCACAAAGAGTAAGCCTCTTCCCAGCTCATCTGTTTCCCTGCTTTGCCACACACCTGCCCACAATCCCCCATGTCTGTATAAGCCCATGCCTGCAGCTTCCTCGTCATGTTTTGCATGGCTTGTGCACAATTCCCTATTCTCCCGCTCCACTGCCAGTGGCACCACTGAATGACCAAGGTGTGGAAAGGCTATCCCAGCAATGCTTGGTCACCACAATGCCAACAACAGCACCTGCTTCTTTTCTGAGGTCTGAAGGGAATGAAATGGTGATTGCCTGCTTCTTGCATCTCTATTCAGCCTAACAATTCCCGGATTGTCTTTCCCCAGCCTTTCCGTACTTTCCACCATGTTGCAGAATCAGAGGAGATGTAACTGTGGAAGCTGGTTTTTGACTGCAAGTTACATATGTGCTCAACAAATGTTAGTAACTTGTGAAAAAACCACTCTTAACGTCTTTAATCTACCTGTGAAAATGTGTAAGTGGAATCACGACTGAGTCCCTGGTCTCCTTCATTACTATCATCTGGTTAGCAATGTGCTTCTGAGAGAAGAGCCTGGTTGGCTTTTGTTCTAAGTCTTTTTTATTCTGTCCAGACAATGCACATTTTAAAACTATGATGTTTACTCAGAAGGAAAAGGAGTCCTAAAGTACAGAAAAATCAAACGTTCAAAACAAAATCACATGGTAGTTTGGGGTTTTTAAAATTGTCTCCAATTAAAACCTATATCAAAATATGACTACTCTACCTTAAATCAGTAGATAAACTTTTAAGTCTGGGAATTATTAGCAGATAATTATGGTGTCCCATTTTCATAATTCTACCTTCTTTTTTTAACAGGAACCTCTGATTTTACTAATTGCTAGTTACTCAGACTTCAAATCTGTCATATCAAAAATAGAATTTCTCTGCAAGGTAAAACAGATTTTTCACCCATTCTCTGTGACGTGGACAATGTAATTTTATGAAGTGTCTCTGATCAGCTCTTACTCACCCTTTCCAGGAAGTTCAAATTCATCTATGAAGCCTCAATGTCATTTTCCATCACCATTATGAACATTTTCAAAAGAAATAAGAGTGCTGTCCCAGAAACAAGTGCATTAGTCAATCCAATCCTTTGCTATGAAAAATGATGGGACAAATTTTGACATTAGAGACAAGGTCAGACTTTTGCTGACTTAGTACTGTGTAGCGGAGAGTTTCGACACGTTGATCAAGATAATAAGATATGTTTTCTCTTTTTCTGTCCCTCCCTCCCTGTCTCTCTTCCTTCTGCTTCTTTGTGTTTGCATATACACATATATAACTAAGGGAAAAAATCCCAGATATTATAACTATAATTATAATATCCATCCTCTAAAATTAACAGAATTATAGTTTGTGTATTTTTCAAAAGATAAGCCAAATCTGAGATATTTATCAGTTTATTTTTATATAAGAAAGTGATGTGCATGCCTTAAATTAATGAAAATGGGCTACATAAGAGTCAGACATGTTTGTGAAAATTAATTTTAGTCCACCTAAACTTCACTGTGTGCGTGATTTCCAATACATGAGTACAATTTATCTACATAGAAATGAGGAAAATATCAGTTCTGGCTTTGAGAGTGAGTTGTATTATTATCTAACTCTAGTTACTAATTGGAAAAATGAAGTTTCCAAATCCTCTGTTCTGCCATCAATGAGACCCAACCAAAAATAAGAATTATCTGAAGTTCGCGTATGAAATACAAAGTCCAGTTTGAACTTAATTCTTAAGTGCTTTGTCACCCGTGCCAGCTCTGTATTTCAAGTGGCTCCCATAAAAACAATAGCCTTGACAAGCCTCCCTCAGCCTGCAAACCTCTCATTTCTCAGCTTCTTCCTTCAAACCTCCTTCTGCTGATGAAGAAATTTGGTGAAATATCAGTGCTTCATATCTCACTGCAGAACCTGTGTGCAGCTGGAGAAAAATGATGGTTGATTTGGGTCAGCTGGCCTACTTGTGTCCCCTCCCACGATCTCACCCATTCCCATCCCCTTTGGTGGGGGAAGGAATGTCAGGGGACAGCACTGCTCAGTAGGAGCCAAAACACTGCTCTGTTATCAACACCCGTCCAGCTCCCAATGCAAAGCACAGCACTGTAAGGGCTGTGAGCTTTACCTCACTCAGACCCCATACGCACTCCCAGTGCATTATTACAATTATTTTGCCCCTCCACCTTTTTCACATTTGGGCTTTTTTCAGACTGGGAAGACCTGGTAGAAAAACTGGTGGCTCCTCTTTCTTGTATTTTGTGACATTAATTATAAACAAAGAAATTGAAGAAATAATGACAGTATAATTTTAATGTGTATGATTTAATGACATCAATCAACCTAACTTTCAAGCTTCACTTAGTATTAGTCTTCAGAGATTATGCTTTTCTAAGCAAAGTTTACAGCCTATGATTAATGATTATCTTCTGAATGTAGAACATTAATGCACTCCCTCAGTAGGCATGTTCATCCAGGAGACTGAATGTTTACAGGCAAAGTAGAATCACAGAGCACAGGAGATGACATGTTTATTGATGAATGCACTGTTTTGTCAATAACACTGAAGTGAAGCTGTGTCATATTGAACCATTTAACCAGGAAGATCTTGTGTGGTGAGTTGGCAGAAACAGGCTTGTTTTGTTTTGTTTTGTTGTGTTTCATATTTGAGAAAACAAAAATTATTCTAAAGGCAGGCAGTAGTGACAATTTCTGTTGAGTATTTCTAAACCTTCTGGGTATTTCTGTTGACCAGGTTGTGATCCTGGTTTACGATGTGCCATTACAGGGTGCACACTCAGAGTTAGCATGGCTTTAGTGTTGCATATTACCTTTCACTTTGCATGCAAGTTCTGCATGCACCCAAGTAGAAACTGCACAAGATAATAAACTTGCTGTCGCATACTGAAAACAAGGAAACAAAATATTCTTGTCACCCTTCTGCATTTTGGACAAGACTGAAATCCTGAGAAACCTCTTTGTTTCAGCCCCAAATGGAGAAATTAAAGCTGCTTAGGCGAAAATACGTAAGTGCAGACATGATAATGCAGAAGAAAAAAGCATGTAACACACAGAACTGTACATGTACACATAAATATGTATACACTTAAACGCAGCTGAGAACTTTGACATATTTTATCTACAGGGCACATAAGAATGCAATGCCACAAACTTGGCTGGAAAATAATATCCGAGTTCACTGATGCGGGACCGAAGAAGCTATCTTTCTTTCCCGAGTTATACGGCTTCTGAAAAGCATCTTCTTCTTATTGTGAGAGTTTTAGGGTAAATCAATGTTTACTGGAAGTAATTTTTTTGTTATAAGGTCTGCTCTTAGTTCTCAGATCAGTCATCTTGAGTCACAGTGTAGCATTGCAGTGAAGTTTTAAGAGTGACAGCAGAAATGGAAAACCACCTCTGACAAAGCAGCATGGCCTTAATGAGAAAAATATGACGCATTTCCATGCTGGTAAGTAGGGTGTAAATTATCAGTATTTGCTAAGCTGAAAGCCTTACTGTTTCATGGTTGGAATTTACAGGTAATCAAAAATGGCTACATCCTAGTGTTGGGGATCTTCCACTCAAATTTCAGCTTTCAAACAGTCTTAAAATCAAGCCAGTTCTCAAACTTTGAAAAGCTGAACCTTCTTCGGCACACGGACATATCTTTTTAATTACTATTAGCCCGAATCCTGAGATTTTGCAGAGATTTATGGCCCTTTATGAGATGGAGCCTTGCAGTGCGCTGCAGTTACCACAGGCAGAGCATGAGCCACAGCAGGAGACATGCAGGTGGTGTAAAGCTCTGCTGACCCTGCCATGAAAACAGCAGGGTTCTGCATTTGCCAATGTTATGGTGCTTTAAAGGAGGCCACAGGGATGTGGCACGGGGATGTTCTCACCAGTTGTCTGTTTGTAGAGAGAGCAGTAACAGCCAGCCTTTGGCTGGAGGGGTGAGTGTGGGAGCTGAAAGAAAGAAGAAAAAGGGTAAGGATGTGAACAGCAGCGGGTTGTGGGATGTGAAATAGAGAGGGTGCAGGACGACCTAGCTTTTCCTAGGAAAGCAGGAAGTGGGAAGCACTGCCAGGAGCCTTCACTTCTGCACAGCCACCTTTTACTGCCTCCAGTCCACATCAACCATCAGTCTCGTTGTATGCTGTGCATTTTAGACGTCATCTAACTCTAAATTCAGGTGACCCTTCTTGCTGATTTCAGTGGGAAGACATCCCCCTCTGAGGACATCTGGGACCATGTGTTTAAATACTGTGACCTTCATATTTTCTTTACATTTTCCTTTTATGATAAAAACATTTAAAGTTTGACTTACATGATAGAAATATGATGCAGTTGTCCAGTATTATGATTAATGTGCTATAAAAACTTATATTTTAGTGTAAGTATTTGTGTCCTTTTGAAAATTATGTTCTAAATTAACAAATCCTTCCTTTATTTTTTTTTTTTTAATGTGATATTTCCTGTCCAGGCCTCAATTTTAAAGTGATGCTTTGTGAGGATGGTGCCTTCTGTAATGCCATCACACAGAGGAAGTGGTGACTCTGCCTCTTTGATTACAAATTGAGGCAAAATTTTTCTTCCCAGTGGGAGGTAGATGGGAACTTAAATTCTAAATTCTTCTGGGGTATATGATAAGAGTTGCAACTTCAAAAACAGTTTTCTTCAGGGATTAAAAGAAAAATCTTATTGTTTGTAGATATGAGTAGTCAATGTAACTGTTAATATATTTCTTCAGTTGGTGAGCTATTCAATAAAAAACTTGTGAGGAATGAGAATATTCTTGATTTTCTACTTCTCAGCTATTTGCAGTTACTTAGTGAACAATATATTTCTAAAGCAGCATCTTGAAAATGGAGCACATTACATAGATATTGTGTAGAAATCTACAACCACAGTATCTTTAAAGGAAGCACTCATGACAGTCATCCTTTTCTTTAACATCTAAACTAAACAATTGATTTTTATGAGCTAACTTATGCTTAAGGTAAAGAATGTATAGTTTGGAAGGCCCGGAGAGATCATGAAAATATATTTGTGACCAAGAGAATACTGCTGTTTTTAACAGAAATTTAACATGGAAACACAGTAATATTTTTTTCTTCATATGTGAAAACTGATTTTGTTTTTGAAGAAAGCACTGAAAGACGAGACAAAAAATGAAATGTTCACCATACAGTTTTCTAACAGAGGAGAAAAAGAAATTTCTCTCTTACGTAAACTTGGAATATTTATGTGATCTTCTACTAGTGGAAAATTCAATAAAGGATCTGAATATATTTTTAGGTACATGCAGGCTTATACACTCCTACATGAGCATTTACACAATTCTGCAATTCAACACAGAAAAGTTCTGTGAAATTATTCATTTCATCTCCATGTTTGGGAGATACTGTTCACAAATTGTTTTCCCTGTTGTGACCTATGTTCTACTGTATGTTCAATCTTGGAAAAAAAGGAGGATGTTTTAAAGAGCAGTGGAATGAAAAATTTTTTTGTTTTATTTCATATGCTAATACCCCACATCTGCTATCTGATTAGTCCTTTAGATCACACAACTCTCTTAGGCTATAAACACCAATATGCGTAGACAAATACTCAATTTCGGGCTTGCAAAGGCAGAGCAGACAAGGCACAGCTAAAACTATACACATTAATTTTCAATAATTTATCCTCGAGTACTCCAGTTGAGGAGTTTGTATGGACTTATGCAAGGGCAGGGCACAGACATAAACAAAATCTTGTAGATAAATAGCAATTCCAATCTATTTATGACAACAGTCAGAACATATATTCACTCAAAACCTCTTCTCATCAGATATGATTGCAACCACAGTACCCTACAATTCTAAAGATAAGAGGATATTATTCTCTGGCATTTCATTCTTCTCTATTTTTTTATTTTATTTCACCTCATACTTTATCCTTCAAATGCAAAACCCTAATAACTTGTCAGTCACATTTTACAGTGTAGCAAAATTACAAATTGTATTGAAAAGGAGTGACAAAGCATGTTGCCCATCTATTCTGTAATCAAATATATCCCTAGGTCTAATCAGTAAGAGGACAAGTCAGCTGAAATGCTTGTGCACATCTTTACATGATATTCTCAGTGTCAGCTGAACCAAGCAAAAGACTATGTGGAGATTCACTCCTCTGAGGCCTGCTGCAGTATTGATTCTTTATTAAGGTACTCAGTAGCAAAAAGAAATTCAGCATGATAATTCAAACATATTTTTGCTCCTTGAAACACTATGAAATATCCTTTGTTTGACAACACCTTTCCAGAAAAATTTTAATGCACACTTTACAAAATAGTTCAGAAATAATTTTGAGGCAGACAATTGACTTAAGAGTCAAAAAAGTCATATCCCTATTGAACAGCACTAAAAATCATTGAAAATTTCTTATTCAGCTTCTCCTTGGATATTGATTATTTTCTATCTAACAGGAAAGAAAGAAAATGCAATTACAGCAGCACTGTTCATGCTGCTACTACATGTACAGCTCTATCAGGTTTTCCAGCATTAACCCCTATTGTCACAGGTTCCTAAAATCAGCAGTAGTCTGGCACCCATGAGCTCAGCTCTGCTTCAGTGTCTGCATCCTAAAAAGGATTATGTATTCAAAATACTTGGGGCCATATTTGGGGCTCACAAATATCCTCCTATAAATCTGAACTCATCCCATAGTACCCAAGCACAATCTTTCCATTCCACTATTTGCCATCTTATAGGAATGATTCTGGTAAAACATAACGCATGAAATTGCCATTTCTAGTCTTCTGATACTGATTTAATAATCTGGAGATTTCAGAGAGGAAGAAAGTGTTATAATGCCCCTAATTATAATAATGATCGATTATGTTTAAACCCAATAGGGTAAACATAATGCACTTCAAAAATGTCTTGATCGTGTCTGTAAGTACACCAGAGGAGTTTTTATGATTCAAACAATTTGATGGGCATTTCGTACTGTATCATCATATAGAAGAGAACTGAGTTTTCTAGATCACCATTTCTTTCTCTTCCAGATAATTTGCTCAAATGACAGTGAAGGGATGGCTCTTGTGAAGAGGCACTGATGATATATGAAGTGAATGGAACTTTAGCAATTTATGGCATGGTTTCAGAGGAGGCGTATTTAGTTTCATTTTTCTAACAATGAAATCATATTTCAAGGTCTAGAAACCCCCATTTTAGATGATATTACAGTTCTAGGTAAACCAGCCTAGAGAAAGTCTTTTCAATATTATGTGTGATAAAGCTGAACTGACTGTTGAATCCCTTATTCAGTTATATCACATTTTTTCTGACTAGTGTGAAAAGTAATATTTTACATTAGCTTAGTGCTGCTTAAAAAGAACAGGATCAAGATACACCTATTTATCTCACTTCACTTTGAATCAGGATCGAAACCTGGAGGATAACACTTTAACAGTTATTTAGTTTTGTTTTAGTTATGATTTAAGTGCACAGAAAATAAAACTGACTTTCATAAAATTTTAACAGGTCCTTCACTTAGTAGTTTTTAGGCCTTTGAAAAGAAATTCAGTGGGAAAAAAAACCCACTCTGAGACACCATATCATTAGACAACATACTTCAGGTTTTCCTATCCTGCCTCAGTTAAATATCAGAAATAATGAGAAATTAATCCTAATAACAGGTTGACAGTTTTGAGGCTTTAAAGATGGATTTGTGTATTATTTTTAGATTATATTCCAGAAAATTATCTTAGAAACTTTCTGAGGATCAGCCATGATTATAGAAAAAATAGATGCAGGCCTGAAATGAAGAGCAGATGTAAGAGTCATTAGCTTGGAAAAACCTCCGTGCACACTTCAGAAATGGCACCTCTGCTGAAAACAGTCCTACAATACATCATTGCACCACAAACTGAAAAAGAAAAGCAACTCTCGCACAACTTCTGAGAGCTAATGCAGCCAGATGTTTCAGTCTAATTTTGTTGAATTAAGGAAAGAAAAAGCAGACTTTATCACAGCCATTAATAAAATCTATTGCCATAGAAATGAATCACAAGTGAGATTTGAAATATCACCTATTTGCAAATTGCATGTGTATTATTCAAAGCATTTAAAGCATATTAAGTGACCTATAAGGACCTATTTTTTTCCTTCCTGTGCTCTCAGGTACAGGTCTGAAATTAGCATCCGAGGGCTTATTTTAAAGCAATACACATGCTAATGTTCCTTTCACCCATATTAATGTCACTATGAAAAGGTTTCAGTTAAGAGTGGGTTAACCACAGTTAGTGGGTTAAAGTGTACCGAGAATGGGCTAAAGTGTACTGAACCAAGTTTATTGAGAGAGACATGACAGCGCTGTGTCTTGTGGAGCACTGTGTTGTGGAGGGATGTTGCTGTCTCTCTAGGTGATAGAGGAGTCGGTGACAAAATGAGGTAGTGACCCACTCAGAGATGTCTAACATATGCTGGCACAGATGCTACCAGACGTCTCCCACAGGGAAGGAGACAGGGAGTGATTATTGAATATTAGGGAAATTTGTACCAGAGAGGATTAAAGCTTCTTTCTTTTCTTTTCCTGTTTTGGGGGAGGGGACGAGAAAGGAGAGGGATCATTTCACTGCCCTGCTCTAGTGAAGAACAAAAGATAAACAGCTGAAGTTCAACTTCATGAGCTGCCCCGCTCTTGATATATGTAAAGCCACATGTTCAAGCAACAGTAGATTAATGTGGAGATCTTTCATCTCTGGAGATGAGAGTTTAAATCTAGGTCAGATCCCATTCTGAGATGAAATATAAAAATGCCCATGCTATTTTTTGCTTCTAGAAGAGAATAAAATAGTTCACTTGCATATTTTGCATTTTGTTTGGAAATCAGTTGATTTCAGCAGTTTTAAAGTTTGTGTGGATGTTAAATGAATATATTACTAGTGAATTTGTCAGAAATTTGTTTTTCTCTTTTGCCGCTATTAATGGGGTGCATAAAGCAAGTTCAGCATGCAGAAACACAGAGATCTCTAAAAGAACAAAGGAACAATGGGCCAAATTTTGACTGAGTGAAATTGCCCATAGGGGGAACGCTGATAGTTCAGAGAAGAACCAAATATATGTATAAATAATTAATTAAAATATACATGCACTAGTTTTGTGACACATTGTGAAGTATATATACCAGGATTCACAGAATACATGACTGAATTTATAAGAGCGGGGCAGAATATAATGCAACTTTCTGCATCAAAGCTTTTCATTTTTTCAAATTATTGAAATGGATAAAAGTGCCTGAATAATAAAAATTATGTTTTACATACTGAGCTATGAATTTTACCAAAATAGAAGCAAACTTGACAATCTTTCTTTTTACTGATTTATCTTTCTGATTATGATATTTCCTAGTAATGTCTGTGCATACAAAGGAAGTTTTTCCAAATACAGTAATTGAGTATTTCATTGAGCCTTCCTTTCTCCCTTGTAGTTCGTGGCCTTTAAGAGATGTGGACATAGTAGGAGGCAAGAGAATGCAAGGCTAAAGCTCTCCTTCTGCCTGGTGTGTCCAGAAGACAGACACCTGCTCAGTGGGAAGGAAGAGTGCTGCAGGCTGCACTTTCCCCCTTCAGTTTTTGAAAACTTCTTTCCCAAGAGGACATGTAGTGATTAGATATCTACAGAGAGATTTCATTTTCAGATCTGTAATTTCAAAACTGGTGTTGAAAAAAGGGTTTGCCTATGGAAATTCTATCTAAAAGTTTTACACCAGTGTTTGGATTTATAATCTGTACTCATGCCTCCACTTCCTATGTTATAACGAATCTTCCTGATGTGACCAACCGTCTCATGACTGAGAACTACTTGTCATGCAGACAATTTTTTCAAAGAAAATAATTTTTTAAAAAGAAATTTTTATAAGAGGACTGGACTGAAGTGTGCTAGCCAACTCACCAACCCAACTCTCTCTGTGCTTAATCGTTCAGACCAAGATTTCACTTCTGCATTCCTTTCTCAAGTGTTAATTTCCATGAAGATGTATTTTTCTGAAGAGAAACTGCAGCACCGGGACAAATAGAGTTGTTTATAATACCCAATCTAGACCTCATCTACATGTTATGTTCTGCCTGCGTATGGTCTATGGCATTAGCTGCATTTCCTATTCATAAATCCTAAAAGTAGATTTTTCAAGTGTTCCTTAAAGAGGAAAATGTTTCATTTTATCCCTTAAAACCTTTGTCTTGATAAGCAGCAAACTCTGGCACCAGAACATAAAGACAATGTAAGTTTGTAAAAATTATTTTTGGGCCTACTCATGGGACTACTGTACTTTTGTGCATGCATGCCTCACAAGCATGACACCAAAGAAAAAAATCTTTGGAGACACTAACAGATTTCCTACCTTTTTTTTTCTACTTCAGAAGTGTCACCTTCTATCTCTAGCATACTTAAGTGCCCTAGCTGTAGCAGTCTGCGCCATGTGACTGCTCTTCTTCTGAGTCTCACAGAACTCTTTGATGTTTTCAGGCAGCAAATAGATCCCAGGCACAAAGACATTTCCAAAGAAAAATTTTTCAGAACACAATTCAGACGAACTGTTGCCATATTAGTATTTACATGTTTGCTGAAATATTTTGAGGGAAACTAACATGATAATTTTTTAAGTTCTGCAAATAAATGAAGTGGATTTTAGTCAAAATATCAATGCCTTCTGTGAAGATTATTGCCAATAATGATTAATATGCTTCTGGAGGTATTTACGGCACTTCAAACATAGTTTTGCTCCTAGAAGTTTAAAAAATGAGGATTAGACTTTGTGCAACTTAGTTCAGAAACCTGGATGGATAAATCATTTTTGTGTGACTAAAGCAAGCAATACTTGTTAAAATGAGTGAGGGGTCTCTCTAAAGACAGTGGTTAAGCTCAGGACTATACATATTCATTTTTTTAAATGAGCTTTTAAAAATTAGCTTCTTTGCTCTCTTAGTTTTATTTATATCATTCTAGGTTTAATAACATTTTCTCTAGAAGGGAATGTAATAATGCAAGACTAATCCAAAAAGATAAGCTGGTGGGGGTCGCGAGATGGTTTGGCACACAGCATAAAAATGGATGCGAGAAAATATCATGCAGTTGAGTCAGTGCCAGAAAATGATGCCATCTAAGGAGTGAAAGCCACATAGTCAGCTACATAACAGTATGACTTTGATATAACCCTACAGGCAGTTCTACACCCGCAAGCAGTCAGCACTGAACACAGCCACATTGCTGGCAGTGAATCCACACAAAGGACTAGCCACAGGCCATGATGCCATTGCAGGAAGAATATATATTTCAACATTTGACATCTTGCTCTAACAGCTGCCAAGTTTGGCTGTAGCTATTGACCTGATTGCTCAAGGACAGAGAGGAAGAAGAAAAGAAGCAATATAGGCAAGTGATAGGCAGAGATTTAAAGATCAGAAGCATCCGTGTAGATACATGAACAGACACAGTGCCCATAGGCACGGAAAATCATCTTCTGGGAAATAAAAACTCTATCATTGCACTAGCAAATACAGCGACATTCAAAGAAATTTAACACAGTGGAGATGAATGAAAGAAAATTACAATTTTTGGAAAGTACTTGGCCATTTGTTATATTTTGTGGGTTTTCAATGCTGCATGCTTAAGAATATTATCAAAAGAAACTTTGTATAAGAAAAACTTCAAAGAGGAAATCGTGCTTACATAACTGATGAGAAGTTTGCACCATTTCTCTGCCAAAATCTGTCCAGTTTTAAAGGTAAAGAATTAAAAGCTGCTAATTTCCAGTGGGCTTCCCACATCTTACAATCAGAATCTGTGATCTGTCGTAACCTTCACTGATACTGCCCACAACTTTCTTTTTCCTTCTCTTTTGCTTTTGTGCTCAGCAATGAAATCTCCATGGCAAGGATAGTCATTTACTCCAGGGCAGATTTATCAGGGAAGCTGATGGGGTTGTCATGTCCCCTTAAATACCCATTAACACTTCCCCCTGTGATGCGTATTACGTGTCACAACAAAAGCGTAACTGAACAGGTCCACTTTGCCATTGCCAGTCCACTGAGGCAAAATACGATTTGTTTGGGTTTTGGGTCAAGTTATTAATGAAACTATTCATTTTTCTTTGAGAGTAAATACAAGTATTTTATTTTCTATTTGTTTGTAAAACCAACTATCAGAATGGGTTACCACCCCTATCCCAAAGTTGTGTTTAAGGGCACAGAGGAGAAGAAAACAATCATATATTTGTTATTTCCTTTTGGAAACAAGGCTGTGAAGCTCCCTAGTGATACATTCTCTAGTGCTTTGTGGTCTAGGCTGAACTGTAGAGCTAAGAAGGTGTTATAAACGGAAACTGTGAATGCTTTAGATGAAAGATAAGGACTGAAGCTATTAATTCTCTGTTCTTGATGTTATCTCTGTCCAAATTATCCTGACATTTTTCTTAATAACAGAAACAAGCGGTTATTTTTCCAATACAGCTTAGTTTTAGTTCTAAAACCAAAGAAGAGAAAGGTTTAGGAAACTATTTTAATATTATACACTTCAAAATATGCTTAAAAGTGTAGGGTTTCTTCCTTCAATATTTCCTTGAAAGCCCTTATAAAAATATATATATATTCTGAAAAATATATTTTTCCTTTTGCACTTAAGGGGTGAATTTATGCATTTGGTTCTACACTTTAAAGGGGTTTTTACAATTATTTGAGCTGTGAAAAGTGGTAGGTAGAAATCTACGTTCATGTATCCCAGTACCTTGTGCAATTCTTATGAGTTCTGTGTATTCTGGCATATTACTTTATGAAAAGTAATTACTGACTTTCCAGATGAGTCACACTTTGACAGCTACTTTAAAAGTGCATTCTCTCCAATTTGGGTAAAGCAAACGGGCAAACAATGAGTAACATGGGAATTGTACAAATAGCTATAGCAATTCAGCATCACAAGTCACTTGTGAAATCTGTAATATGTGAGGAGATTAGTAAGCGAGTATAAGAACAATTCAGTACAAAAGGCAGCCCAAAGTTTCAAAGGTGACCTGCAAGGAATGTTGATTTGTTTATTTTTCCTGAAATGTGTCTCAAGGTTATTTTATTTATTTATTTANGATACAACGAACATGAAGCCTGTTGCATAGTTGTTTTCACTTTGTTGGAGGTAGAGGAGGGTGCAGACAGGGCTTGCCAGAACTTGAGAGGAAGATATTGTGAAGACAGAATGATATTTTTTCATTTCATCCTTTAAAAACTATTTAANAAAAACTATTTAATTTGACCAGACAGTTTTAGCCAAAATCTTCTTCCTTTCTCTGCATTCATTTAGCTTTGCAATTTTCTTCCCAAGCTTTGTTTACACAAAGATTTTTACTTGATGTCTCCTTCAGATGCTGTTACCTGTGGCCATTGAGCGGTAAGACAAGTCTGATGGGCTGCTCGGCACAGGTACAGTACAAATCAGTGCAAATCCAGCCAGCCCGATGATATGGTGTTTATTCAATGTAGGGGGAAAAATTGCACGTTGAATCCCGATATTTCTTGGTAGAACTCAATCGTTTCCCTAGAATGGTAGGGATTTTCTCATTTTAATTTAGGGTAGAGCAATAATGTCAGATATGTAGTCTTGCAACCAGTATCCAAACTGGTCTGCTACAGTTAGGCAATGGCAAGTGTGCAACTGAAACATAAGTGATGAAAAACAGCCAAGAGTCCTTGAGTAAACTAAAGAAATCATCACTGGTTCCTTTCATTCTTTACTGTATGTCGTTCTATTCCATCCTTTCATTGTACCTAAATCTTGCACCCAGTGATTTGCAGAAGGGACTAAACACTATCTTTTTTAAGATGCTCTGACCGTACATCTTCCTGCTTTCATCTGTCCAGCCTGAGGCTTTCATCTGCATGCTCTAGTGAAGCACACTGGGTCTACTGTCAATTAGAAAATTGAATTTTGCCATCCTCGTAGACAGAAACATAATGCACCAGAGTTTAGTGCTTCCGCCATGTGGATACATGCCAGCTGAGGAGCTGATTCTAGAGGTACAGCAAGACACCAGTTCTTGAGTGTTTGTTTTTTAAATATTGGATTATGTTTACATGTTCCTATTAATAGAGGCTGACATTTAGCTGGCTACACACTGTGTCAGTTGCTTGAGATTCTTGGATTAGAATAAAACAAAACATCATGATTCATTTACTGAAGCTGTAGGAAAAACTCTTGCAAGAAATGAAAGATTTAAGCTGGAGTGATTTCTCTTCCTCTTTTGCAGGCATGGTGCTAAAGGTGAACTGTGATGTGCTTAGGAGAGGTAAATAGGAGCGCAATACAAACTTACAGATAGGCAATATAGTAATAGTCATAGTTGTAGTAATATATAGTAGATGAGGCAAACAGTAAACACAAAGAATTAAGACCAATTTGAAAATACATATATGCGTGAGTAGCACATCACATTGCCTTTATCCAGTATATGAAATAAAAGATTTCACTTTTGCTGCTTTGAATCCTCCTAGCTTTACTTTGATGAAGCCCTCTCTGAGGTCAATGACTATTCTAAGAGAAGAAAAACTCTAAAATAGAGTCTATGTTTGCTTGGCAGAAGTTAAAAATTGATGTTCATGCGCTAGGTTTAGTCAATGCGTAGTGGGCTGATTCTGATTTCAAGAGAGCACAAATTAGAACTGACTGTCCTGAAGTGAGTGGAGCTGCTGAGAAGTGAAACTCCTGTTAAATCACAGTAAAACCTACGGATGCATTTTTAACCAGGCAGATTTCCTCTTTTTTTATTCTGAAACATGGAAGAATAGACACTGAGAGCCACCTGGGAAGTATTATGTGAAGTGGAAAAGAGTGGGATCAGTTGAGTTATGGGAGCAGAAGTTGATATCTATGCCATTAAAGAGTGCCTAAGAATACCCATAGGAATTCAGCAGCACCTGTGCTAGCAATGTGTTGCAAGAGTCCCTCTCATGGCCTATGGCAACAAGGCCAACAATTCCCTGATACAAAAGCAATGGCAGGCAACTTTCCCAGAAGACAGTAGGGATGTTACCTTTCTATTCTGGTGAATGGGAGGATTGAACCTTGCAGAGACTTGGTACTCCACATCAGCTGGTATTAGTTTCAGAAAGAGGTTCTGGACGTTTTTAAGATAATTGTGTTGCTAATTGTGTTTAAGCTAATTGTATATCCTTCTTTGTTGAACAGATCTATTTTATTTTATGAAGAATTTCAGATATTTATGAAGAATTTCAGACATTTTTAAAAAAGAAGGAATAGGCATTAATCAATTTGCACACATCACATAGAAAGTATTTACCACAAACAGAAACTCTTAAAATAATCTTTAAAACAATGAGATTTAGTCTTAGTAAAGACGTCACCTCTTCCTCCAGAGCCTGATGTTGTTTCTTTGCATTATTGTATTCTTTTTCTCCTGAAAGCTTGTTGGAAAATGCAGGACTTCTGCTCCTTTTGCATCCAGCCCATTTGATTTGCTAGGAAGAGCTTACCCCTCCGCAGTTCAGAAAAAGATAACTAAATAGGAGTCACAGGGATTTTTGGCTTAGTCCTCTGGATGATTGGGTATTTAGTCCCACCTTAAAGGCAGAAGACATGACACTGTCCTTTCTGAAGGAGGAGGCAGAGTTTGGAGTGATATAATTTGCCAAAGACAGAACTAAAGGGTTTTTTTACTGGTGTCAATTCACAGCTTAAAAAAAGTGTCCAGGCTTTAGTGTTCTGGGGCAGGGTGAGCCCATGAGGATGCACAAGCTTAGGACAAATATTAGGCAATGTCCTGGCAGCCCTATAGTTTTAGGACACTACTGGTGCAGGTACACCAGTAATGGTGAGAAATGAAGATGTCTAATGGAAGAATTTGGAATGGTAAATCTGGAAATCAGGATAGCACCACCTCCCCTGCGAGTGTACCCAACTAGAGGCAAATTTTGAGGAAGATGGTTAAGCAGTGAGCAAAGAAGTGGTGGTAGCCAGTCCCTCACCAGCCTTATGCAATGAAGTGTGCACTAGAGTGAATGGCTAGAAAGAAGTGGTGCCAGGGAAAACCCTCTTCCTTTTTATTTTCTTCCTTCCCTCCTCCCAGGTCCTTGCAGCCTCCAGTACAGAACCTCTCATGTTGTGAGTCTCAGAGCGAGCTGCCCATAAACCCAGGTGTTGCTTGGGTTGAAAAAGGCAGATGTGACTGCAAAACAAGATTCTTAAAAGTAATTATTAATTTTTACAAGTAGAGGTTTTATTTAAGACACCTACTTGTCATGCAGCATTTTGTATACCAAACTGGAGGACTATTATATTTGTTTTAGTTGCCTGTCTAATGGGAGAAAAGAAGAAACACCTTACTTATATAAAAGAGGATCCCATTAGCAAGATCCATCCATTTATTCTCCTGATATGAAGTTATGCTGCAGCCTGTTAGCCTAACCTCTTTTAAAATAATTGCCATACACTGTAAGATTTTTTTCCTAGAAGGAAGAATATTAATACATGTCAGAGAGGGGCTGTACATAGTAACAGTGTTCTGTCTTAATGGCTTGGAGTTGTAATGCAACCTATTGCTCTGCAGACGTGGGCTTCATAAAGATCATCTGCATATGGATACCATGATAAGATTAAGGGTAGCTCTTGCTTCATATAAATTTGTGTTATGTTTATCTTGGGACAGAGTTCTCTGTCTCAGTTAAATGTGACGTGTTTCCCAATGTTCTCTCAGTGTGGATCAGAGTTGGTATAAAAGGTAGAAGTTTTTTTTGTGGTAGCTCACCCAGTATGTCGCCCTGTGCTTTGTGGGCTTTGCTGGAGGGGGTTGAGTCTGGTAATCTTGGGCTAGATAAAACTGCTAGAGGAATTGGAACAGCTAGTGTAATTTTGCCTCTGTTTTCAAGCTGAGTTGTCTGAAGTGCCCTGAATTTCTTACACAATATGCTTTATTCCTTGTGTTTATACAGTAGTTCTATTTGAGAGAACAAGGTTTATGTGTTGAAAAATGCTGGAGTGAGGCAGAGGTCAAATGTACATACTGTACAGCAAACACCACAAGTAATTTGTGCACCTGTATTTTTGGAAAATGTTTCTTTGTGAGTTACAGTAAAGTGCTTTCTGAAGCTGGGAATGTCTCATTTTTTATTGACTTAAGTTTCCTTTCAGCTTGAAAACTTAAAATTCAAAGATTAGGTTTAGAAAGTGAGTTTGAGAAGGTATTTTTAAGTTTGTTACTGTGAGAAAGAAAATATGGATTATCTAAGTCCTTATTTTTCATTAAAGAGGAGACATCATACTTTCAGAACAATAAAAAAGCATGTAAATTACAAGAATTAGGCCTTATTATGGCATAATTACATCTTTAAAACTATGGTAAGGTAAAGCTGTAGTTTCTACACGTACCTGGATATAGTAACACGTAAGTATCAATTATGAGATAAATAGTTGTAATCCCCATTCATGTTGTTGTTTCCTAAAGACTGAAACATAAATCTATTACACAGATTTGGACAGAATAAAAGAAATTATATTGGTAAAGGTGTAAACCTATTTAAAATTACAGTGACTCTGAAATGAATAATTCTTGCAGAGGTAGACAGATACATGCAGAAATACTGTTTAGAAATGCAATTCAATTAAGTCTGTAGTTTCTCTATGAATACATCGTAATTCTGAACAAGTGTAATTCCTGCAGATTAACTTTCAGATACAAATTAAGCCGCTCTATATATTTTTTTATAATAATGCCACATGCAGAAATGTATTTTTCTTTGTATAGTATGATAAATATCAACATAAATTCATTTAAACTTCACAGCATAAGCACTTAGAAATTAAGTAAATGTGATTACAGTTTTGTAAAATACTTGATGCTGTTGCAAGATTCTTCATACCAAGAAATAGAACTAAGGCATACATTTTTAATATCCTGAACAGTTTCATCTTTTTTAAAAAGAAAGAATAACAATAAACAGATGTAACACAGCATTCATAGCTAGAACAGTGTTTAATTCTGCAGTCTGACATTGGACTCATGTAGGGATTTCAGCAGTTTGAAGGACAAATTCACACAAGAAAATCTCTATTCCTCTGATCCAGCTGTATTGTAATTTTACATTGGTATTCTTGCATTTCTGCATGTTTAGATTTTTCTTCTCCTGTCCAAGGATGACTTTTCTAACATTATGTTTTTAAATCTGACAAGGTCATACAAGCTAAAAAAAAAAGAAGAAGAAGAAGGGTCATCAAAAGGGGAAAAATAACAGAACTACGGTGAAATGGCTCTCTGTTGGCCTTTGTATCGATTCAGAGTGTGTCAAAAGGGTCTTTTGTCGTGCCCCTACCACGGCATACTAATTTGCTAGATCAAGTCTGTCAGAATATCGACTGGAAGTAAAGAACTACAGTGGCAGCTTTTGTGTTTCATACAGCAGGGAGCCTGTGTGTGAAACAGGATTATCAGAGGGTCATGAAGAGAGTCAAGGGATGTCCATCACTTCCCTTCTGGTAATGTAATGGGGCGGGTGCCTGGATGTGATTAAGATGTAGGACACAGGAGGCATAGCAGTGAACAAATCAGACACACACACACACATGGAAATCAGGTTGGCTGCTGTTAACCACATATTTTTAATGAAAAATCCAGGGACAGACCAAACAAATATCTAAATAGCTGCATTCTGATTAAATATCAAACCGTCTATTGAATGTCCAGGGCTCGTGCCTGTGCCTGCTTCCTTGTGTGTATGTGTAGAAAATGTACAATGCATGCAAGAAAGTGTTTAATTCTTTTTTTTTTCTTTTTAATGCAACATTCCAATTTAAAAGTGTTTTTTCTAATTTATTTTTTTTAATGTTGTATATAGCATTGCTGGGTGATTACAGCAAACATCCAGGGGACACACAAAGATAAAATGGTGCTTTGTGCTATGGCTATGCCTGTATGCCACATTCAGACAGGATGCTCATCACTCTGCTGTGGGTTTAGCCTTGACTTAGATGTCATTGTCATTCTAATATAGCATGAGCAAAATATCTTTCTAGAAATGAAGAAAAAAATAGAAGTATTTGTAATGCCTGAACAATATGTAGGCTTGGTAAGTGCCTCTTTTTAAAATTATGGCAGGGAATGTCTGCTTCCTGGAGATTCAGGCTGCATCTCTAGCTTATGTGAGAGCTGTAAGGAGCTTTCTGGCACACACACTGACATCGCTTGCAATCCCTGTCATCTGTACAATCCATTTTTCCTGAGCTTTGTTCCTAATCTTTAATCCTTTATTTCTGCAAATTCAGCGCTAAGTAGGAAAACAATGTAAGATGCCAAAACAACAATGGCTTTTACATATGTAGCTTTTGAAGGCCTGATCCAAACCCGGCGGACCAGAGCAGGAATCTGAACAAGGATTTTGCAGCAGACTGCATATTCCTTAGACTAGCAATTGTTGTTTCGGTCAGCTTATCAATGGAACACCGAAACTTGGAAAAGTCTAAATCTATTTCTCCTTCCCCTATTTACTACCAGGCATAATTAAGGCAGTGTCAAGAGCCAAAGGTTCCATTGAGGAAACCACCTTTTTTCCTCTTTTTCTTTTCCTCTCCCTTTTCCTTTTTCAAGGAGCAGGAAAAGTGTGTAACTTTTTATACAGAAAGTGTTGCTCTGGATGCATAGATAGCATTTTGTTTCTTTTGAAGGCAAGGAAAATTTCTTGTGGGCTGTAATGTAAATAAAGTTGCACCCTGTTTTGCATGTAACTATTTTATCTCCTCTAAAATTGGGATAATTATCTGAGAGCTGTGCAAATGATACCCTGCTCAGAGCCAAAGAGGTTTGTCAGAGGCAGCCAGACACTGCTCTGCCTGAAGTTAGGTAACAAATGATGTCTAACAAAAAGGTCTTGTGGGTACAAGCATACCTAGAAATAATGATTTTGATTTAGTATTTCTTACTGGAGTTAAGAACCAGTGGTCAAGTATTAAGTAGCGACTGCATGCAGAGGAAAGGGAATCGCACAAGTCCATAACAAGTGAGCTTTAATTTGTTTTCAATGTCTTTGTTCAACAAGGTTGGTGCTGTGCAACATTCATTGCAGTAGGAGCTCATGGCAGGATGAAGCAATATTTATTAGAAAATAGCTTTTCTGTGCATCTCTCAGGTGGAAGCAACTGCTGTCATAGTTATCAAGTGTGTGGAGCTTCAAGGACAGAAGCATGTCATAAAGCATGAATATATGAAAGGAAGAGGTGAGCCCTGGGAGCTTCTCTGACAGGAAAGCCTGACTCATTTCTTTCTAACATGCCATGCACCCATTCTCTGCCCCTGGAAACTGCCCTTATTCCTGCCGACCAATGTTTTCCACTTACCCATTTCCCAGGGCTTTTAAGTTTCAGTTCACAGTCAGGAGAAGGTAGAATGGTAAGAGGACTACTATTCTGAAAAATTCAATTTTGCCCAGGATTTTTCTAAATCTCAGAACTCCTTTTCAAGGAGAAAAACTCATGATCCTGAAATGCCCAAATGAACAGAAATCAGCAGAGGCTGGGTGTTGAACAAAGTACTATCTAAGTGTATTAAAAAAGGAGAGCTATAGAAAATATGTAAGACGTATTTTTATTTCTTGTGCCTCATGACAAATGGCAGCGTAATTATAGTATGAGGCATATAAGACAATTGTGCAGAGGAGACATTACACAGTGTCTTGTTAATTCTTTATCAAGTCTCCGAAGATGGAGGTATGCATGACATGCAAAGAGGACCACAGACCGCAAACCAGTAGGATTTCTGATCAGAATGAAAAAACTTTCATGTCATTCTGTGGAAATGGTGGTAAGTGTGGACATGGAAAATACTAGTACATACAACAGTGTTTTTCTGGGGAGGCAGAGCAATCTTAGAAGACTGATGGCTTTCATCTTTTGAAGTTAGAGCAGATGTCAGGGTGGGAAAGGATCATGACACATTACTGACTGCCAAGGATGCATAATGTGAAGGTCAAGATGTGACCTGGTGCAATTGCATGCTTGGTATTGTTTCCTTCTATGCCACCCATTGAAATCTGAAATGCAAGCCAAACATATTTGAAAAGCAAAAGAAACACCTTTTTACAAAATGAGGAAGTGCATTAGAAACACACAACTAAGAAAAAGTATTTTCTTTACAATGTCAAATTAATTCTTGTTATTTTGCTATACAATTTTTTCCCTCTATCTTTTCCCAATCTCTCAAGACTCAGAATCAAAACCTGCAAACAACATAATGCTGACTGTAAAATTTCCCTATCATTTTTTACCCATAAGACTGTCCACCCCACCAAAGCTCTGGGTTAGAGCCTATCATTTGTCACCAAAGATAGTTACAAAATACCCACCAGGAAAAAATGTCTTGCAATAGTAGTCTGGATTTTTTCCCTTTGTCTGCACCCAGTGCTGCAAAATGCTGGCAACAAGTTAAAAATAAACCTAGACAGAGCTCAGAGAGATGGTATAATGTGACCCCTCTGCCTGATCTATGGTCACTGGAAGTGGTACGCCTTAGCACTGAGCCTGCAGCATAGCTTTCTCTTTTACCATACAGCCATCCCTACGCATGTTCATTTGGGTTTAAAGCAAAGGAGCTAACTCCTCTTTGCTGGCTGAACTCCAAAGCAAATAATTGTGTTCTGCCTACTTAAAAGTCCCCATTACTTTTACATGTACATGATATCTAACAATTTCCTATTGCTACATGGCACATGTTTTCAGGCAATTTTTTAGTCACTTCTAGAGGTTTCTTTACTTCTATATATGTTCATATATAGAGACAAATTTATATTCTGAAGGGCACAGACGTTAAGCAATCCTCACTTATCCTCATTTCACAGATGTATAAAGATTCTGACAAATGTCTTTAAATTATATTAATACACTTATTATATTTTATTTCAATCATAACAATACAAGATGCAAACAGTTTTAATGGTACTTCTTCTTCTACCTCTTTCATAGTTTTGGACAACAAAGTTACTTTCTGCAATCTAGTAAAGCAGAATACTACTTGCATTTTGGTTTACTTTTCCCCTACAAATTCTGAATGATGTATAAATATTTAGTAAACTGATAGAAAGAAAATTAAAGTTCATTTTGGAGCAATTTCTGAATCAATGAAAAGCACTCCCATGACAGAGATTCCCTTCGGAGAAGGGACCATAGAAGTAGAGCTTAGTTCCTTAATCTGAATCGCAAAGTGTTTTTAATGCGTTTCAATAGTTCTCCACTTCATCAAGAATCTTTAATGGAAATGTGAAGTGCCCTACTCTTCGAAGAACTAGAATGCTTTTGGGCAGTTATCTCTGCCTCAAGAAGAGCAACAGAGAGTTGCCAATGATAGAGGAGTACTCAGAGCTCGAAACAGAGCCCTCAGTAAGCACTGTAATTTAAGGTCTCTGAAGATTTTAAGTTGAAACAGATCAGAATAATCTGTTTTTATTAAATTCTAAAGCCCTTTACCTGTGACAAAATGATTAACAAGGTTTTTTTAGTTTTCCTCCTGTTAAAGTCAATGGTTTTTTATGTTGACACCTAAAGTAAAGCATCCTAATGTCTTAATCTAAGTATATTTAAATACTGTCTGTGAAACGTCTAATTATCTAAATAAAAGAAAGTATTGTCACGGGACTTTTAGTCCCTTTGAACTGTATAGGAAATTAGGCGCACTTAATCCAGTTTCCAAAACACGTGGGAGTACCTCACCAAGACAGAGGAGGGGTCTGTCTCTAGCTGTGGCTAGAAAGCATGCCACAGCATGGATCCTGGCATGGTTGACCCATGACACAGCACTGTAGCTTCTCTTCCAGATTCAAGAGGACATGGTATCAGAGAACAGGAGATGGCCACAGTGCTGTGCTTTAACTACATATATTCACGTTCTGCCTTCTTGGATGTACACTGGAGACATATTTTGAGACCTGACTGAGCTGTAGTGATCCAAAGACCTGCATTTGGACCATGTAATTGTCACCACAAATTTCTATTTTGTATCAGCACTCAGCGGTGTAACTGCAGTAGAAGACCCTTACTTCAAAACTGGGATGGACTGGTACATTGTGAAGCAATCCAGGAATGACAGAACATGACAATGCCATACACAGTCCAGAGAAGGGCAACACAGCTGACAAAAGGGCCAGAGCACAAGCCTTATTAGTGGCAGTGATGGAATTGAGGATGTTTAGACACTAGAAAATGAGGTTGAGGGAGAAGTTATTGCTCTCTAAAACTACCAGAAAGGAGGCTGTAGCCAGGTAGCGGGTCACTCTCTTCTCCCTGGTAACAAGTAACAGGACAAAACAGACTCAAGTTGTTCCAGGGGGACTTTAGATTAGATATGAGGGAAAATGTCTTCACTGGAAAGGGGATCAAACAATAGAAAAGGTTGCTCAGGAAAGTGGTTGGATCACCGTCCCTGGAGGTATTTCGAAGATGTGTAGATGTGGTGCTTGAGAACATGATTAATGGTGAACAGAGTGGTGCTGGTTTAATATTTGAGTATTTGGACTCAATTATCTCAGAGATCTTTTTCAACCTTAGTGATCCTATGATTCTATGGTTACCTCTGCCACAGTGCCAAAAGATTATATAGCACAAATATACTGGTAGGTGTGTAATAGGTAATGCAAAATTTCTGTGGTTATATTAACTCTTCATTACTATATTGCCACTATACTTTTCCTTTGAAACATACGTGCCCTGTTCCTTTCCTCTTACTTTAAATTTTGACTTTTGATAGAATTGGGTCTAGGCTACTGAGGAAAGGGACACATGGTTATGACTAGATTCTCAGATCTGTCATATTTAGTACAAAGAGTAGAAGTAGTAGCTGTATTTCTAGAGATAGCAACAGTACTACTAGGAGCTGTAGTGCTAGTATAATAGTATGTAGGGGAGCAAAAACATATGAATTGTGTGACTGCAGAACACAAAACTACTTCTTGGTCCACTTATACTCTAGGACAAGAGATAGGGAGGCAATAAAATTAATAACCTAGACCACTACCCTAGCCCAGAGTCCAGTACTGTGATCTGGAGTTGCACACAGAAAAGTAATTCAAGACCCACTGTGCTGGGAGTCATGCAGCTGAACTTCATAAAGTGTTGCCTCTGTAGCCTCTATAAGCCACAGGTGAGAAGAGGGTGCAGAGGGATACCGGTCTCAGAATGGGAACTACAAAAGTCAAGATGGAGCAATTCCTTAGAAGCAGCCAGAAGAGAAACTCTCTGAAGAAGACTGAATCTTAAATCCCGCTTCTCTCCAGGACTTAGTCCCCCTAACTATGAAATTCAACCTCATAATCTGTTTTGTCTCACTGGCTCTGGACTGCTGAGGGGAATTTCAAGTCATGAGGGGCATGTGTCTATTCCTTTATTTCTTTACTCCTTGTAGAAATTGGACCCTACCTACAGCAACCTTGCAAACAAACAAACAAAAATCCAACCAAACAAAACAAGGGTCATGCCACTCTTGAGAATTTTGTTATTTAAGTAGCCTACCGCTTAGAAAGTCATTCTCTGCTGCCTGAACAAATTAAAATTCACATCATCCACTTCCTGGTTTGAGGATGCTGGAAGCATTAGCTAACCCTTGCACAATTCTTTGAAGGAGAAAAATACTCGCCAGGTGACATGCTGAAGCACTCTTGGTGACATGGAGCCCCAAAACGCAGCTTCCCTGTTACCCATTGCAAACAACTATCAATAGTCAAGAAGTGCTCTTAGTGGCTTTCACAGATTACAGTCTCTCAGTGATGCTGAGTTATTCTATCACTGTTTCAATATTTTTTAATAATCATCTCGCTTTGCTTACAAACCATATAACCATATAACCATATAACACTTACAAGTACACACTTGTTGGCTACTGAATTATTTTGAATTTCTATGTAATATCCTTACCCATCTACACACCTGTTTATCTCTTCATTCATTCAACTGTCCATCCTTTCTTTGCTAGAGGTGGCATTACTCTAGCACTCAAAGACTTTGCAGGCTAATGGATTTTCCTGCTGCAGAGCAGGGAAGCAGTCTTACCCACATTTTACATGTCACATAAATTGAATAAGTGACTGAAGAATAAGAAAATTCTCTTATCCAAATCTTAATGGAAATCTGTCGTAGAAATTAGTTTCTTCCACTAATTCAGTGTATTTTTCCAGAACTGGTGATAAAACGTTTCTTGGAATTCTTTTGTGGTCCTTGTGGTCTTTTATTTCTCACTTAAGCTAGTTTGTTCAGGCCTACCATGACCACTGCTGTCTGATACCACGTTGACAGGCATCCTGAATCAACACCTCTTCTTTGTTCTAAATTAGAAACTTGGAAAGAATTCCCCTGGAGGCATTTATTCCAGGACTATTCTGGTTTCTGCTTTTAAATGTTCTAGTAGAGGCCACTTCTGTTTCTGATTGAAAATGTCTGAATTCTTTAAACAGCATTTGTAATAAACCTCAAATTTCACTTCAAGTAGTGACATCACCTTATGCCAACTTTTATTTCTCTGCTCTTCTGTTTAACTCTGCTTTGAAACATTCTCCTTAATTAACATTGTAATCTTTTGTTCTGAGATGATTTGTATCTTCTTGAAACATCAAAATGACTTCTTCCTAAAATGATAGTTTTAGATATTTTTCCATCCGTATGATTTTTTTGTCAAGTCTACTAGTTAATTGACACAATTTTAAAATCTGTCACCTTGAATTTTCCCTCTCCCAATACTTTCAGTGAAGCTGGAATGGCTCCACCATTACACCCCAGACCTTCTACATCTCCCTTAAGTTTATAAGATGAAAAGAGCTGTCAAATTATATTACTCCCATATCCAATCTCTCACTTCACCTGCCTGGATAACCATAATAACTACATCATGGAAGTAATCCTTGCACTTCTGGACTCTGACAACTGGGGAAGGCTTATTCACTTTCTGCTCAGGTGCAATCTTTGTCATGTACAATAACAACTTAGAGATGAACTACAGCAGAATGAGAAAAATGCTGAGAATATCAGCTGAGACCTTTCTTCTTGTGCAGAGACTAGCACTTCTACTAAAACACTGAAAAGATCAAGACATGTCTTGAGACAGAGTCTTCATTTACAAGACCAAATTTAGTCTTTACTTGACAGACAAGCTCTCATTTTCTCTTCCTCTTAGGACAATTTAGCTTACAACCAAACAAATGCTACATTGTATGGAAGGAAATAAATATGAACCCAAGCCAGAAACAGTTATTACTCTCCAGAAAGAGATTTTTCTTCTATTGAAAAATGCTTAGATTACACTCCACTAAAAAGTTATGGCTTATTTTTATTATTGACTTGGCCTCAAACTTCAAATCCAATTAGTTCAAGATTTTGGTACAAATAGATATTTACATTTTTTGAATATGTCTCCATAATACAACAGTTGGATTTATTAACAGTTTTATGATAACAGGTAGAAAAAAGTAAGAAAAATAATAAAGATTCTAACATTAGAAAATGAGAAAATTTTCAGAAAAACCCACCAATTTTGGGAAGTCAGGATGTTGCTACTATGGTTTCAAAGTCAGGATTAAGCAGTATTAAGTCCTTTTTTTGTGTGTGCACTGTTCAACTCACAATGTCTGAATCATCCATAATACGAATTTTGGGGTCAGAAATAAGCAAGCAGGATTTTTGTACCATTTTGAGACTTAAGTTCTCATATTTTCTTTTCAGTTTAAAAAGTCATCTGAATTTCAAAATTTCT
Organism: Edolisoma coerulescens; assembly: GCA_013397115.1. Classification (NCBI taxonomy): domain Eukaryota; kingdom Metazoa; phylum Chordata; class Aves; order Passeriformes; family Campephagidae; genus Edolisoma; species Edolisoma coerulescens. The sequence continues at coordinate 415,686 of VWZW01005673.1, forward strand.
GTCAAGAAAAGTTTTTGTAAGCTAGGCAACAAAATATGCATGAATGAAAGGGGTGATATTTGCTGAAGATACAAAAATATAACTATGCATGCAAAACCAGTTACAGAAAATAAAAAATAAAGAATGCTTTTCCCAAATCTCCTTATTTTAAAAAAAACTTTTTAAAATTGTACATGTAGGAAAACAAAGAACAAGAGAACCTTTGTATCCTTGCAAAGCTGTAGCATCAAGAAATACAGTGAACGATACACCCCTTGATAGAAAGCCTTTTAGAGAGAGAAAAACTACAGTCCAGTAAGTTTGGCAGTAGCTTGATATTTTATAAGATTTACATTGGAACATCCTGGCACAAATACATCCCAGGCAGCTTAACTAAGATCTGCTAGCACAACACAAGACAGTTCAAGTTTGTGTGCTAGCTTCAAGTTCATGAAACCATACAAGTTTTGCTATTAAGTACAGAATCTGGTCCAGTAAAAAATTAAATCTAAGCATGAAGTATCATGAATCCTAAGAAATAAGCCCCTCTAAAATGAAAAAGACCAAGGAAATCAGCAAAGGAAAGAAACCGAGATTTTGAAATAGGGTATAGCAGGCCAGTCACCCTTTTCTATAACGAACATAGCATTTTATGTGACTTCTTCTTCCACTGAAGTAGCAGTAAATTGGAGCAATTGCATGTTCATATTTTTTCACATTATAAAAATAAGCTAGTGATCCAGTTCATCATTCTATGTTTTGGACATTTTATAAAAACCAAAAAAAAATCACAATGCTGCGATGCTCAAAGTTTTTTGTTCAAATGTTCTAAAGGTTTTGTAAAAACTAAGCCACTGATAGGCTTTGTGACTTCTAGCCTATGATTTGTCAGTGAGAGCACAGTACACAAAGTGTACACATGCACATACAGAGTGGTATATACTCACAGGCTGGGGTTGGTTTTTTTCTTTTCAGAAAATAATAAAAGTACATATTTTAATCCATCAAAATTCAACCATCCTCAATTGTAAGTGAACATCTGCTTTCATCTAGGAAACATTTTAAACTTCTTGACAGTTAAAAGAACTGTAATCCCTAGAGACAAATACTTTCCTTTTCAAAGAAAATTCATATCATGGATGGCATTATGGTAGGAAACTGCAGTATGCTGTATGCAGTTGTAAGTGAACACACAGCATAGTTATCTTCATAAGCTCACTGGAACTTCAGCATTTGACTCAGTAGGAAAAAAAGTAGCTTCAAACTAATTTAAAATGTTGGTTAGGTTTCTATAAAGTCTCCAGGCAGATTATTAGCAGTATTTCCAAAAATATCAAAGGGTAAAGTCCACTACTTTTTTGTAATGGATTTTAAGTTATAGTCCTTGTTTGATAGTGTTTGAAGTCAGCTTTCCCAGCTGGTAGAGGATCGATAAGAACAACTTCTCAGTGCAACTTACAGAAACAGGAACACGTAAAACATTCTATCTAGGTTTTTAGCCATTCTAAAAACTGTGGGGTTTAATCTGTAGGTTGCAATCTACTATCACTTAGCATATCACTTGAGTTACATTTTGTATTATATTTTGAACTGAAATAGGATATAAGGTTTGGGTTCACTCTTGTTCAGGCACCAGGACCATGATCTTTTGCTCTCCCCTAGAACACGGTAAGTGTTCAGCACACTCCTAGGAATCAGGACCTCCCTCTGCCAACAAGTCCTAGCTCATCTTTAATATTGTCTTCAAATTATGTTTTCCTTTTGTGCTATAATATGGGAGTTTAAATTGCAGTGAAATTCTGTTGCAACAATACAGCCTGAAAATACTTTAATAATCATTTACATGTTCTGAGGCAGGATGTAAACACCGCAGCACCAAGTTAAAAGAATGGCATTGCTTCATTGGCCTAAATGATCACTAGCAAAAGAAGGATTCAAATAATAACATAATGAGGTTTATTTTTATAAGTTCCTGTAGACAAGATCCTTAGTGATTGAGTTGCTATGTTCATTTTCAAAGGTGTTCAGTACCTCCATTTCTTACTGAATTTAATGAGAAGAGAGCTTGTTCAGATTCCACCAGTGCCTCATGTATTAGTGGCCTTATGAACAGTGCCAGCATACATGAGAATTACTGAATGCAATTAAGTTAATTTCTTTGAAACGTGCAGTAAATCAGGGCAGTTATCTCCATAAGGCAAAGAAATAAAAGTTCTCTGGAACAAGTATATCAAAAATGTTATGTGTCAAACTTGTCCATGCATGTTTAAGTGCATCTTAGTATCTTTATTAGTAATTATTATCCTTGATAACAGTGATTACCCTTGAAGTAGATCTCTGTATGTATAAGTATATTGGTGCGTGACCAAATCCAAATGAAACATGGCAGTCACACAAGCCAGCTGAGCTGCTGTGATGCTGCTGACATAAAGATCCTAGTAAAAGATGCTAGGACTTTGACATTAAACACTTACCAAACAACTCTTGCAGTTTAGGATGCCGCTTCCTCCAGTTTTTCTGTCATGTGTCCTCCAGGAATTACTCCATACCAGAGCTGCCAAAATAGAACCTGAGCATTTTAGTGCAGAGTCTACCAGGCTGGGCCTGACAGTCAAAATAATTGTTAAACCAAGACATTGGACTTCCCACTGAAGCACCTGAGAAGTGCTGCTTTGCTCTCTTCATCATTGCAAAAACATGCGAAGAGCTCCCAAGTTTCATGTGTGGCAGTTCACTTGGTGTCTGTCAGAACTAGAGTTTCCTCCTTTGCTGTCTCGCTGACTCGCCCCAAGCAGCATCAGGAAGCTGGAAGATAAGGAAAGGTGTGCCTGCTGAGCTCGCTGTACATGGATACATACCTGCACCCTCAGCAAGAACAGAGAAGAAATTGCATCAAATCAAAAATAGTCCTAGAAAAAGACACCAATATTATCCAGAACTAGCCAAATGAGCAGCATGTTCCCTATAGCTGTAGAATAACCTTGTACACTCATTTATTCTAATGAAGAGTGTTCCTCTTCCACACACAATTTGCAAGTGGTCGTAAAGTTCCATCAACCACAGATGTGCTTCTGCTAAGAACTCCCCTTTCATTCACTCTTACCTTTAGTTCAGCATTTTATCCAAATAGTCCATCATAAGAGTAATGTTCTTGAAAATAATACTTACCATATTATAATGTCGATTTTTTTCTTTTTTAAAAACAGAAGATATGTCTTTACTGCCTACCAGAAATCATTTGAAATCTGGACATCATCCTCTGTTCATCGGTCTCTCAATCTAGCCACTGCTGTGAAAGACAATAAATAGTGTTTTCATAAATACATCAACAATTAAAGTAGAGCCAAGGAAAATTTCCATCCTTAATTGGATGTGGTGGGGAACTTTGTCACCAAGGATGAGGAAAATCATCTTGAGTGCAATTGCAGAGCACACACAAGACAACCAAGTGATCAGGCCAAGNAAGGACAGTTATAGTGCAGACTGAATGACTGAGACCAAGATAAGTGTAAGCATAGATAACAGACAAATGTGAAAAGACAGTATTTGCAACTTGTTAGTCTTGACTATCAAGAGTTCGTTCTGTAAATAAAATTAGCCTGCTTCACTCTCTTCATCATTGCAAAAATATGCGAAGAGCTCCCAAGTTTCATGTGTGGCAGTTCACTTGGTGTCTGTCAGAACTAGAGTTTCCTCCTTTGCTGTCTCGCTGACTCGCCCCAAGCAGCATCAGGAAGCTGGAAGATAAGGAAAGGTGTGCCTGCTGAGCTCACTGTACATGGATACATACCTGCACCCTCAGCAAGAACAGAGAAGAAATTGCATCAAATCAAAAATAGTCCTAGAAAAAGACACCAATATTATCCAGAACTAGCCAAATGAGCAGCATGTTCCCTATAGCTGTAGAATAACCTTGTACACTCATTTATTCTAATGAAGAGTGTTCCTCTTCCACACACAATTTGCAAGTGGTCGTAAAGTTCCATCAACCACAGATGTGCTTCTGCTAAGAACTCCCCTTTCATTCACTCTTACCTTTAGTTCAGCATTTTATCCAAATAGTCCATCATAAGAGTAATGTTCTTGAAAATAATACTTACCATATTATAATGTCGATTTTTTTCTTTTTTAAAAACAGAAGATATGTCTTTACTGCCTACCAGAAATCATTTGAAATCTGGACATCATCCTCTGTTCATCGGTCTCTCAATCTAGCCACTGCTGTGAAAGACAATAAATAGTGTTTTCATAAATACATCAACAATTAAAGTAGAGCCAAGGAAAATTTCCATCCTTAATTGGATGTGGTGGGGAACTTTGTCACCAAGGATGAGGAAAATCATCTTGAGTGCAATTGCAGAGCACACACAAGACAACCAAGTGATCAGGCCAAGCCACTACAGGTTAAGGAAAGGCAGGTCCTGCCTGAACAACCTGATCTCCTTTTATGACCAGATGACCCACCAAGTAGATGAGAGGAAGACTCTGGGTGTTGTCTACCTGGACTTCAGTAAAGTCTTTGACACTGTTTTCCACATCATTCTCCTGGAAAATCTGGCAGCCCATGGCTTGGACAAGTGCACCCTTCAATAACTTGTGGGTCAATATCTTGTGGGATGGCAGGGTCCAGAGAGTGGTGGTGAGTGGTGCCTCATCCAGCGGGGGCTCTGCAGGGCTCAGTGTTGGGAACAGTCATATTTAATATCTTTATTGATGATTTAGATGAGGAGATCAAGTACACCCTCAGTCAGTCCGTGAACAACACAAAGTTGGGCAGGAGTGTTGATCTGCTGGAGGGCAGGAAGCCCCTGCAGAGGGATCTGGACAGGATGGATNAGGATCTAGAATAAGTCCTATGAGGAGCACCTGAGGGAGCTGGGGGTGTTTAGCCTGGAGCAAAGGAGGCTCAGGGGAGACCGTATCACTCTCTACAACTGCCTGCACAACAGGCTGTGGTCGGGTGGGGGCTGGTCTCATTTCTCAGGCAACCATCTACAGGACAAAGAGAATTGGCCCCAAGCTGTGCCAGAGGAGCCAGAGGAGATTCAGGGTGACATCAGGAAGAATTTCTTCACAGAAAGGGTTGTCAGGCATTGGAACAGACTGCCCAGGAGGTGATGGAATCAACATCTCTGGAGATGTTTAAGAAACTTGATGTGGCACTTAGTACCACTGTCTGGTTGACAAAGCTGTGATTCGCCAAAGGTTGGGCTCAATGAACTCAAAGGTCTTTTCCAAACGAAATGATTCTGTGGTCCTCTGGTTCTATGATTCTTCCCACCTCCCTAGATTACTCTAGTGTAACAGCGCCTATAAAAAAAAGGAACCTGTCCTGCTCACCTAAAATTATCCACTTTCATTTTTGTCACTCAATTTCTGCATGTGATAGGTGCTGATACTTTTGGAGGTGTCTGGAACTGAGTTTTATGTGATTTTGTCCCTTGAACTGAAATGGCATGTCTGATAAACCAGACATGATCTATGGATTGAAATCTGGATTTGACACCTGCAGCCCAGTTTCTGATTAGATAATAGAAACCACAGAGGAATGCGTTTAGCGCCATACTTCTCTGTTTTGTTCCATAAGTTGTGATTTGACACTATACCAAAGCAGACCACACCACACCCCAGTGTTCTGCACTACACTCTGCTATATCAGAACACTCTGTAATGCAGTACACGACACCGTACTTCACTGTGCCTCACTGACACCATGCTCTACTACACCAGACTGTACTATGCTACACCACACTGCACTACACCAAACTACACCAGGCTACAAAGCCCTTGACGTTCCCTCAATAATTTGTTTTGCCAGAGCCCTGTGGTCCAGTGACTGTCTGCACAAGGCAGCAGTAACAATATCTGCGTTTGCATGGCACATGGAGTACTCCATCACACACAGATTTTCCAGCCATAGGAAAAACTCAGCACAGGCAGACTCCAGCAGCTCCCACAGCCACGCTGTAGCACATGGTGTGGACTGGCTGGCAGCTCTAAAACCTCCAGATGCAAAGTAGCATACTCAGGATATAGTGATTATCCTAGTCCTTACAGCTAGACAAGCTATAATAGTTCTTGTTTTGTTTTTGTACATATATTTTTACCTAGATCTGCCTTTACATGAGGAAAAGCCATAAGACACAAAGGTCTCATAACACTGCTTATTGCTTACTTAGCCTAATGTTACCTATACAGCATCTCAGGCTCAGCTTAACAGGAACCAGCTGTGTCAGAGCACAGTGATAACTTGGCCCTCAGTAGTTCCCTGTGGAGCGCTGAGCCATTGATGTACTCCCAATCAATTCCTACACAGCTACAGTTCAGTGAGCTATTTAAAGAAAAAGATGACTGTGTAAAGCAAGAGGGATATTCAAAGAGAAGAACATATTGAGAAATAAAGAACTAAAAGCAAGGCAAAACCTTGAATACTGGAGATAGACCTGGCACTGAGAAGATGGGAAAGAAGAGGGAAGGAAGAAAAAGGTATGAAAGATACAAATCTGCAGTGGAAATAAATGAGAGAGATTCGCATCAGCATCACTGTTTGATATTTCTAATGCTTTTAATGTGGAAAAGCACTTAAATTATTTGTAAAGTTGCTGATTTCTCTTCCTATGCAAACGGGCAAAACTGGGATAAGCCAAGTGTTCAGAAAAACTATCCAAAAAAATATACAGTAAGTTTCAGTGATTAAAATAATATAGCTAATCTTTTCAGTGAGAATTTCTGTTTTTAACTTAAGTCTATACTATATATGTAGTGTGGTGATGATTGAGTTTAAATAACTCAGTCAAATGAAATACAACATACCAGGGATATTCAGATAGAATATTAATAAAATCTCTGTTGATTGTTCCTATTTCAATATAAGAATTAACTTCTTGTCCTTGGAGGGTTTTTTATTATATTTCTTAAGCATGCTTCATAGAAAAAAAACCATACTTTTATAAAAGTGTATATCAGTAGAATTATTTCCATTCTCTTAATATCATTGCCATGGTTAATTAAAAAAGCAAACCAAGGTTTTTTTGTTCAAAATTCAGTGCCTGAAAATAAAACTATAATATATTTTTAAGATAAAAATGGAAATAATTTTAACTTTTCCTCATATAAACTGAAATTTATTTTCATTTGGTAAGATTATTCATGGGATAAGCTTGTGCTCTTCTTTCCATCTCTCCTGATATTATCACTTACAAAGGTTTAACTTAACTAGTGGCAATATTAGACATCCAAGCAGTCTAGAAACTTCCTTTAAGTAAGCCAGTGAAGACCTACTTTCAGGAACTTCTCTTACACATCGCAGTTAAATTCTAACTCCCCGATTCCAAAATGTAATCACACAAAACATATATTTTTATTGACACAAAGAAAAAAACACAAGGAGCTGAAGATGGAAAAGAAAAAAATTCAGAATCGCAGTTGAATTGAACATATCTTAAGCATCCATAGGTTTTTGAACTGTTTCTTAAAATGTCCAAATGGTAACGCCCACAAGCCACAGCCTTTTAAAAACATTTAGGTTTCAGTTTGAAGAGGTTCTGACAGCAGTGCTTAAAAAAAAAAAAGGATGCAACATAAAGGCTCTTAATACTGCTGCTTATGAGAAACAACCATTCTCTTCCAGAAAACTGTAGTTTAACAGAATCCACTCTATATACGTTAAAATAGAGCCAAAGTTCAATTTAAAGTGCTGTTGCACACTTTACCAAAGCTCTTGACTTCAGAATTTTTTCTCAACTGGGCTTACAAATCCTGTATCTGTTGACCTTCAGAACAGGGTACAAGACCATTTATTCTCTCAGCTTTTTGCCTTTGTGTGTGTCTGAACGAGGTGAGGAAAGAAGAATTGTCTGGGGAAGTCACTGGAATTTAAGCCAGATGATATGGACAGGAAAATTCATCTGAAACTGCTGGAGAAAGACAGATAGGAAGAATGCAATTAGTCAAAAGCTGTTAGCAAGATTACCATAAAACGAGCTATTTTTTTTTTCTGCTTCTCACCAGTTTATAGCAAGCACACAAAAACAATAATACCTTTATTTGATAGACACAAATTTCCATTTCTGATGCATCTGGGATTGGCAGTCTTCAGTTTCTGTAACTGACTTGAATTGCTGCTCATGAAGTGAAATGATTGTAATATGTTTGGTAAAACATTAACCATTACAAATTGATTGACCCACTATCTTGCTAATACAGACAAAGCAGCATGACTGAAGCATTCAGTAGACGTATCAATTAGGATTTCCTTGCTTAAGTCAACTCCTTCAAAACCTCAAGAGAATATTCTTCATCTAATATTGTAAGGCTACATCATAATAATGATCCTGAATTTTAATTACCTTTAAAATAAGAAATTAATACCACAATATTACTTCAAGAGTACTAGAGTAATACGTAAAATCAAGGACCAAGTTTCTGACAGACTTTTTCTTGATAAAAGTGGCTAAATTTTGAAAACGTCACAGACTTCTATATTATGTTTAACTATGCCTAATATTAGTTTAAAAAATTTAAAACTGCTTTTGTACCTGTGAAAATAGAATTTAAAATGAAATACCATGCATCAGAACATTCAGTCTGATACAAAGACTGATGGAGAAATATTTTATTGTCTTAAAATATAATAGCACTTTCACATCTGTCATTTGACTCTGGTTGTTTCTTGAGATTCTTCCTGGAGGTTGTGATTTGTGATTCAAAATAAAACCAAGCTTCTTATACAGCACATATTTCAAAAAAACTGTTTCTTGTTACCCTATGGTTTTCAGAAGACAACATGAGTTTTCACAGCTAGAATTTCATAGATTTAAGCTTCATTTTAAAAATATGCAGATATACACATGCTTGACCAATAAAGCAGCAGTAGTAGAAATTGTTCCAAGGCAGTACAATCTATTGAGAAAACTGTGATCCTTTAAATCACACAAACAATTAAGTAAGGCAAAGAGAAGTAATATGAATTAGTAGCATTGTAGTTCTTTCATTGACATCATAAATGGCTCCTTTGAATGTTTTGATGTTGTTTTGACATAGAAATCTTACTACACATTGTCACATTTTTCTATTTGCAGTTGTTTTGCGTAGTATCCTTTGTGTGCCAAATCATGGTAAAAGGTTGGTTGACATTTTAAAAGCTAAAATTTTATATCTTCTCTTGTGCCTACCTATCCATATCCATTAGGACCTGATCATACACATGCTTACAAATATGAATGATTCTGTCTTATTCTTTGAGAATATCTCACATACGTAAATTCAAGTGATTGAGGACCAAAAGCTGAGCTTTTATTAATGAAAGAAAGAGAAAATATTTTTAATTTTTTGAGTCATCCAAATGATCTAAGTAAATTATCATTCATTTGTGGTGTAAATTAGCTTTTAATATGAAAACATTTCTATATGAGAAATTCATTCTCTTACATAAATATTGTATGTAACAACACCATGCTTCTGAATTGCTGAAGAAGCAAGGATAATTTTTCAAATTTGGTATTCAAATCAATTGATTTGAATTGATTGAATCTTGGTATTCATTTTCCTTAAAACACTAAAACTTTGGAGGCAGATTCACCAGGGAGGTAAGCGGATTGTTACGTGTACATTTGTACGTTTTCCTACAAAAACTGATACTGATGCACGTCCCGTGATTAGACCAGTACTATATTACTGCTTGATACTTCACTCCACTGTTTATGGTGATGTAGAGTGGTGTATGCAGCCTAATGGATTTCCAAATATTAGCAAAGCAATTGCCATGGAGACACACAAACTTTACTTGAAAAGAACCTCTGGAGATCCAGACTCCTGTGTGCAGCAGGACTACCATGATTCTCTCCACCTGCATCTCAAAAAAACTTCCAGAAAGAGACTTCATTATTTTCTCAGGTAAATTTCTTAGTGAAAAATCCACCATTGACCATTCTTCTTACTATTTTGCTCTAGAAGAAGAGCTTGGTTCTCTCATTGGGAACTTTTTGGGTGACAGTAAAATGCTGTTAGCTCTCCCCTCAGTCTTCTCTTCACCAGATTAGCAAGCCCAGTGGCCAAACCCTTCCCCCTAAAGGACTTTAGCCACGCTGGCTACTCTCTGCTGGATTCTTCCCATTCTTCAGAACACTGCTCGAACCAGTATTCCCAAAAGTGGGCTCATCATTCCAGGACCGGCCTCACCAGTGGTGAACACAGAACACCTGGCTTCATTCTGCTAGCTACACGCATCCTAATAAAGTCCAATGTACAGTTTTCTTTATCTATGCAATTTGCAAGTGATTACCATACAAATAAATCCTTGTTCTACTGTAGCCGTGGATAGGGATCCAAATAACAAACAAATTTTTCTCGAATTCGTTCTCTAGGCCTTCTCTAAATGAACCAACTGAATAACACATCTCACCCTAGCATCCCCCACCAAGAAAAGTATGAAAGATAATGATTGAGTTTTAGTCATAATTTGTGTTAAAATAATAGTCCTATAAAGCTGAAGTCCAGGGGGACTAATAGATCATTTGGACTGACCTCCAGTGTGTCAGAGGCTAATAATTTTCACTCTGTGATATACTCTGGGCACTGTCACAGGTCTCCTTTTTAACAGGGCTGCTCCCTTGCAACTGGTTGATGAAGGTAAAAACAAGCCAGACTTACAAATAGAGGAGAGAGAAAGAAAGAAAATAAAAAGAAGAAATGTACCTCACTTGCAAAATGAGGCCTTGCAAGTAAAAACTCCTGCTGAAAGGAACTCAGAGACCTTTTCCTTTGCTGACTGCTCCTTTGAGGAAAGAGAATCCAGTCTACCTCAGAGAGAGGAATAAAGAGAGACTCGTAATGTCAGAAGGCTGAAGAAAAAGAAATCATGACAGGCAAGCTCAGCTGACAGCTGGAGAATGAGAAAGGAGCAATTATCCCTGTTTGCTGTGACACTAGGAATGAGCCAAAAAAATTTTATTCAGCTGAAGCATAATTTCTAATTATACTGAACAATTGTTTATGTAACTGGAAAAGAAATGAAGGAATAGTGTGTTACTTCATTAAAAATGGTGCAAGAAAATGGGGTCAAATATCAAGGTGAAATTGTATAGAGAGCTAAACCAAAATACGGAGTATATCTAGAAACAACACCAATTTTCTTGTTGTTACTAGACTAGTATTATTTTGTTTCCAGAAATAGGAACACTTCATCCTCAGCATATGAGAGAATGCCCTTGGGAAAAGGCAAATTGTAGAACTCCAAAATGTCAAGACTTCATAGGGAAGACATTTACTGGACTCAGGAAAATTCCTAATAAATTCTCACACTTAACTTTTAAATATAATTTACATCTGTCTAAACTGAAACACCACTTGGTTCAAAAGACAGAAAACCACACAGGATGGACCATTAGAGACAAAAAAGTAAATGTTAGATGTTTCTTTTTCCAATGTTCTTAATTGTCTTTGATGACTAATTTGATATAAACACTCTTTCCCCCTACTTCAACTGTGTCATACCTAAAAACCTAAAGCTGCTTTTTGTTATTAGTTGCTTCAGAACAAATCTCATGATAGTTAGGACCTGATCTGAGTATCCAAGATGTTCTTACAGTCAGCCCATTTTACAAACAATAAACTACACTAAAGGGTCGTATTTATGATCTTTTAAGAGATTTCATTTTTGCTAAACAATTGTGTTTTGTTCATAGAGTATTCCTTCTTTCCATGGTCTAAGTACAAACATATTTGCCAAAGAAAGTGTCCATCTTTGTTTATTTACAGATACACAGAGCTTTAGCTGTGAAATCATAAAGTAACTAGATGCACTTACTATCCTTTTCATGCATAGAGAGATTAGTCTGGCTTTTCTAAGAAACTGGCAGTCCTCACCACTAGTCTTGATACTGCTTTGATTTTCAGTAGTGCACAGCTGCCTTTAAAAGTGATCTTGATGGAATATGACAGGTATGAAAGCACGAAGGAAAAGGTTCCAACAGTGATTTTCTGAAATCTTAAAGTTTAAAAGACAGAAGGAGAGAGAGGTCTCTGATTCAATCCTGACAGAGGCTGGGTGTTATATCCCAAGGCTGTATCCACACTAGCCTCATGTGAAAGTGGCTAGTGACCAGTACTGGATTCGTGGTTGGCCCCTGTTAATTAAGTTATATACTAAAACCAAATAAAACCACTTTGACTTATAAAATAATAGTTACAGCCATTGAAAGATGTGGTGAACCTTCCTGAGTGTTTTGAACTTAGAAAAAAACTATTTAGTGGTCAAAAGAATGAGCATATGTCGTAAGCTGCCTCAAAGACCGGACTGGAGGATTTGTATCCAACAAAATGAGATCATAAATATTTGAATGTTGCTATCACTCAAAGAAGAATGAGTAAAAAAATGAAGGTATGTGTTGCATATAAAATGATTGACAATCTGCATATCTAAACAAACTATAAGGTTCAGAGTCTGAGCTTTTCACATTTTATATACGGGTTTATGTCTAAAAACCACTTCTTTTTTACAGGTAAGTAGAGAGAAGAGCAGGGAGGCAGGTGAACCCTCTAAGTTTTGTACAAGAAAATGAATGTGCTTTTCTTCTCCTTCTACCACCTGTGTTTGTCTCATCTAGTCAGCACCTTTTTAATAAGATTAAGAGTGATTTTAATGGAATAGAGTGAAAGGGTGATCTACTTCTTTGTTACAATGATTGGTAAAAAATGGAATTTCCAAACTTCTCTGGACTGCAGTTGAGATGATAGGCTGTGTCTCTACTTAACTGTACATAATGACTTGAAAGCTGATAATGACTGATAGCTGATAATAGCATCAGAAAGTGTGTTCTGGTGGCCACAATCAGCCAGGAAATCTTTCTGTGTGAACCATGTTAACAAGGACGAACTTGAGTACTTATGGTTTCCATATTTAGTGCTGTCAGATTAAACAACCAAACAATGCTCCAGCAACCTGCCACCCCCCCCACACACTTTTTTGTTGTGTGTAAATGCATCACTGGTTTGTTTCAGAGCTTTATTCCTAAAGCAGTGATTTTAGGGTCTCAAAACTTTGAAAAACTCTTTACAATAAATGCTAAAAGGGTTGTCAAACCAAATGTTTAAAAAATATATTAGCATATATATGCTCAAGGCTGTTTTAGACCTGTTTCAGGCAAGAATGCATCAACTGTGTTATGCAAATCCTGAAGTAAAAAAATAAAAGCTTTTTTTCCACCTCATTGTCAGTTTTTTATGTCGCTTCCAGAAATGCCTTTAAAAACTTTAGAGGTCCTGAGCAGCTTCTGAAGATTCCTTATTTCTTTGAATACACATAAAAAAATTAAAGAAATGAACACGTGTTCGTTGCTCTCGCCATGAAACTTTGTCTTACATTCCCTAATTAATATAAAAATTATCAAAAAAAGACTAACCTATCCCTTCCATTAATTCACTTGATAGACAAGCACTTCAGAGACAATCAAAAGACCAGTTGTTAGGCAATTTCTCAAGGCTTATGTGCTATGAAGTGAATAATCAAAATTAAACAAAATTTGAAATTTGGAAGCATGGACAAATAGCAATTATGATCCAAAAATCTTTTCTAGCTTTGAAAGTAACTGTTCCCCAGCTTTGCCTCAGTCTCACTGGTAGCAATGTTTTAACATCCTAGAACCCAGAAATACTTGATTCTTAGCCTGAACTAGACTACCAGCAGCAATGCTTATGAACCATGATAGAAACTTGGGAAAAGATCAGTGAACACACGATGAGGGCAGAGGGTTAGCAAATCTCCTTTATTTAGTTAATCATTGCACAGGAAGATTTCTAATAACTTTTGCATGTATATCTTTACAAGGAACAATAATTCTTAGCCTTGAGTATACAAACCCACAAACCTGCAAAATCAAACCATTACACAGCAGCATGTTTTATGTATAGCAAAGCTATTTTTGGTCAAGTGTCTAGTTTCACGCCTTACCCCATTTTTTATTTTACTCCTTCTCTATCTCTGCACAGTGGCATTCATGAGAACTAATTCACTTGACAATACAGATAGAGACAAACAAAAATAGTCATTTCAACATTCTAGTATTTCCCCGAAATATTTCTGAGAGAATCACAATAACGTATGTCATTACATATACCAAATACATGATTGTACAGGGTGCTAGAAAGGTTTTCCTGGCATGTCTATATACTGACCTACATAATTCATGAATGGTGAAGAATAGGACCATTATATGCAGCAAAATGAAGACAGCATTGAATAATACCAAACTTCATAAGATGTCTGTAGCAAGCTTAGCTTTTCAGTGAATCAAATAGATTTTATTCAAAGCTTAGAAAGTACAAGGTCAAACAGTTTATTAAAATGGATACATAATAAATAGATAGATTCATGCCCCTTACTGAAATTCATGCTAACTTCATTGGGTTAAGTGGTAGGTCCAGCTGTGTGAAAAATATCAGCATTTGGCCCCTTGCCACAAGTCATTTTAGTAACATCTCTATTATTTTTCCAAAGGCTGCCAGGGCAGTTCACAATGCAGAGCCAAATGATCCACCTCTTCCACTTCATGTTGTGCACCAGATGTTGATACTTTTGCAGACACTAAGTGCCCTTTATTCCATAAGGATATAGTTTCACAGCAATGTGGCCCTTAGTGATCTTTCCTGATGTGCATCTATTTACTCCAGATAATGTCTAAAGAATCAAACTTTCTAATTTACTTCTCAGATAACAAATTGCTTTACTGTGGTGGCTGCAGCTGAAGAGTCTGCCTGTGTGAAGGCATTAATAACATATTAGTAAAAAACCTAAGTCAATTCTGTGTTTAAAAAAACAGGGTCCAGATATATTTCTCCTTAGTCTACCTTTACATTCTAGCAGAATAAAGGTGGCTATTTAAAAATGGTTTAGGTAACAACCATGCCATTTCAGTCGTCATCCCAAAACATTTGTCTGTCAACAGGTAGGGTGTCAGTCAGCAGAAAATCATAAACTATATTGAATAATTCTGTTTAACCTTTTGAATTATGCTTAATTTTACTGCCCAGTTTTTTGTAGCAGGTATATACATATAACAAGAGCCACATGCTAGACTGAAGAATGTCAAATTGATACTACAGATAGTGGGAAGTCTTACACTCTGTCTAAATGGGGAGTTATTTACTAACTGCTTAAGTGCCACGGAGGGGTGTGCTGGGAAAAGAAACATTTACATTAATACAGGAAGGAAAAAGCCTTGTGCTAATTAAAAGGCAATCTCCTAATAAAACAATAAATTCAAAGATAAATTCAGAATGAAAGATTAAATGGGTCTTAGATCTCCTAAAAATCAAGCAAAATGCTTGGTTGTAAGAGCGTCTTTGGCCAGGATGCTCTTCTAATATCCTTTGTTAAAACAGGAGCTCCATGAAAACATTGCCAGGCTTATGGAAAAAGAGACCTTCTGATCTAATCTCTGTATATATTATACACAATATCCCTTTACCTTCACTTACTTATTTCCTAAAAAAATTATGTTCTGCATATGACAAATGAGTAGTTTTACGTGCTCAGGTTTTGCTTTGTCAGCCAGACTTCAAGCTAACAGAGTAACAGTTACCAGCAAGCATTCCAAATTCAGATGCTGGGACAACTGAGACACCATAACAAGTGCCCCAACTCCTCTGTCTGTCATCCACTCTAAGACAGTGAGAGCTTCTGTGAGGTGCATGGACCGAGCACTGGGAAAGCATGCACCAGAGTTAATAAACAAAAGGCAGAAACGTTTTGAAAAGAAAATTGATTAAATTAATGGCTCTCTGGCATGCAGTAAGATGCTGGGGTATATGACTGAACTGTAAGGTCAAAGGAAGAATGTCATAGTAACAGTCCTTGTGAATTCTTTCCCCCATTATTTCTAAGCAAAGCAGGTTTTATTTTTCCAATAATCCAATCAAGGTTGATACAAACATCAGAAATTCAGAAATCAATGGATGATTCTACTATAATGGATGATTTTCACAGAAAATCCTTATCATCAAAAGTGGAAAAATACATGTAGCAAAATTAGAGAGATACCACTTTCACAGGCAAGACCTGAAGGAGCGGAAACATTATTTATTCTAATGCTGTACCATTCAATGATACAGAACTAAATTCTGTTATATGGAAGGGTACCTAGCAGAAAACCATATATTATGGATCTGAAAACATCAAATATAGCGGTTTTGTCATGGCAATTAATGAAGGCAAAAATTCCCACTTAGAGTTTGTCTAAATTAATATTCATCTACCAGACAGTTCTCAGAATGTTCTCAGAAAATCAGCAATTCTTCATAGCAATGTCAAAATCATCTTGAAGAAGTAAGCATTTCAGAAATACGGACCTTAGCTCATATATACATGGACAAGATGTACTTCAGACTGCTGGAGACAAGTCCCCAGCTTGTAGATATACTGCATTTCTTAGTTTCAGCAAGGTGACAGTTAAGTACAGTCTATGGGTGCAAATAAAAAGTTGACTAGAGATAAATAAAGTACATGGCCCTGAAAGTAAAATGGTACCTTGTGTTCATTAACGAAATTCTCTGTTATCACTCAGTTGCATAGAGAGGATTTTTTATAGTGGTAGGGTCAGAAGATCCAACATTCCAAAGGTGATACATCAGTGGAAGTCTTTCAAGCATTCAGATAAAGCATGCAACAAGCCTCCTAACATGACCACAAGTCTATTTTCTTTCTATCCTTAACTTGTTTTGTTTATTATCAGAGCAGGTGTGTTACAGCAGTTAAGAGGTTCTGATGCAACCTTATCTCAGACAAGTAAGCAAATATAGCAAGTACGCTATTAATTCAAAGATATTTTTTCTCTCTTATGGGGACCATCTGGAAACTCAAAGGAAAATATATCTGAATGCTTATACTCTTCTCTGAATAGAGTGACAGAATTAGTGCAAACCCTCTGGAAATATTAGTGTTATAGTAAGTGGGTTTTCTGTACCTTTGTCTGCTTTGTGGGTCTGGAGGAGCACTTTGACATTTCACCACATGCACAGTGTATTAACTATCAAGGAACTAGTGGATATTACTGAACGGTTTTAGCTCATTTTGTTTTCCATAAGGGAAGATAGCTTTGCTGTGATGCTGGTTCCTTTCACACAGATTTACCACTATGTTGTTTTATTCTCCTTTCACCTTGGAGCAGAACCTTAATGTCATATCTCAGTGCAAATTAATTCTTTGGCATCACTAGCCTAGAAAGCCCTCTGGGGCCAGCTATTTTCAGAGCTGCCATTTTACAAGCATTGCAATCACGGATATATGACTAGGTAAACTTATAAATTGTGGTAGCTGTAAGAAGATTGAATATTTTTTGTTCTTTACATCGCACATATTTTTTGCACAAATATTGTCTCATCTTTCTTTGTTTCTACTCTTCATCATTCTAGAACTAATTAATTAATCGATCGATTGATTTGCAGTTAATTCACTGCAAATTTTTTTATTCCTAGCAGTATTTTTTATCCACTATCGTGCCAGGATCAGCAAAACATCACTATAAAAAGTAGAAATCCTGGCAGGAACTCCACTTCTCTGATAATTTCAGGCATACCCCTGTGTGTCTTTGTCTTATAGAGCAGATGCTAGAGATGTAAAGTCACAAAAACTTTCAGTCTGGAGTGGACCTTGGGAGGGCATCTGGTCCAACCTGCAGCCTAAAACATGGTCAATACTGAGTTCAGACCAGAATGTTTAGGACTTTTCGTAGTCCAGACTTAAAATTTTCAAGGATGGAAACTCCCCAGCCACTCTGGAGATCTTGTTCCAAGATGTAAGATGGTAGGGCATGAACACGATTCTCTGTGGGGCATTCAACCATAGAATATAAATTCATGCATTCAGACCTGATCTCCTGGCTCAAGGAAATCTCCTTTCCAGCAGACCAAGGACAGCAGTTTGTACTGCTGTAGTTCTTGGTACTGAATTCTGCAGGGATGATGAGCTCCATCATTAGTGCCATACTGATTTTCTCCAACAAACGTCCATCAAGACTAAAGGAGACAAGACATAAATTTCTTTGCTTTCCATCCAGGATTTTTTTTTCTTACTGAAAATATTTGCAAGATCGTGGCTGCACTATCTAAACAGTCCTCCCTCTCTGCAATTCTGTACAGTCTTAGAATTTATGTGGATTGGATCCATTCTTCTCTGTTTCTCTGAAATACGTCTGTGAGGGATAAAAAAGTGAGAATGTCCCAAACTCAGTTTGTGCCTAATAACCAGGTGATATTGGAAACCTGACTTTTCATTTTTACTACAGGCAGAATGCAATTTGTCTCAAGATTACCTTGCTTGGAAACAAAGTAAAAAATTAAGAGCTTTAGGAACTGTTTCTCTAATACTGATTCATTCTACATAGCACTAGGAATTAACTGAATGGTTTGACTGACGAACATACACATCCTGAGCTCCACCTATTGCAAGTGAAAACACCACTACAAAATTGTTCAGATTTATTTAGGCTTGTAAAATTGCTTTTAGAAGGTAAGGGTGATTGTTGTTCAAAACTAGGAAACCCTGTTAAGGGCCATGAATGAATACTGCAACTGAATCAGTTTGTCCCTTTTGCCATCAAGTCAAGAGCTGTCTTCTATGTTGCACCAGCAGTGTTGTGAGCTGATAATGCATCATTTTTCAGGAGAAAGATGCTTTTTGTAGTAGAAGATGTACTCTACAAGGAACTCTAGGTTCAGGTCGAAATTTCCTCAGTAGTAGGTGCTCAGACAAGAAGTACAGTTCACTGGTTTATTGGAACAAAATGTTTGACATCAGTGCAGCAAATAAACATGACAATTTTGTTTGAGCTGATCCAAAACAAAATATTTTTTCTGAATTTGTTCATGGAGAAAATTGTCAAAACTGAGTTTAAACTGCAAGTCGAACAAAAATGATCGATTTATTTAGACACCTGATTCAAGCAAGCCTTCAGCAAGCCTTCAGCCTGGTTTTTGGAGTACTGTTGTAATCACTAATAGTTGTTAAAAATCAGACCTGAGACCCTACTTAGTAAATCTCAGGTTGTGTAGGCAGAAAAACAAGACTATGCCCAGCAGCCATGAATGACCATGCATCTGCTTTATCCACAGGGTGTCTGTGTGTCAGAAATAGCAACTGGCTGTAGTTATGTGGGGGAGTGTTTCCATCAAAGACCGTCCTCTCTCTGCTGTCTTTTTCTGAATCCTTTACAACACAGCTTCCAACCTGCACAGCAGAAGCAGCTCAAAGGCAGCAGCTCTATTTCACCCAAAAATACCTTTTTTCCTCAGAACATTGACATGTAGAATATACGTCAAAAGTATTTTGCAATTAGTAGTCAGTATACAACTGTATGAAATTTGAAACTTAAGATCATCATGTATCTCAGGATCAGAACATTACCTCCTATATCAAGACAAAAAAGCCTCCTTCTTTGACATGTCATTGACGAAAATAAGCACAACCTGTATCTATGTGTTTTTAAAGAGACACACACCCATCCTTTTCCTAAATAATTAAAATCCAGCTAATCAAAACATTTTAGTGAGTAGGCAGTTTACACACTGAAGAAAGGTGATAATATTATTAAACTGGTAAATAGAATAGAATAGAATAGAATAGAATAGAATAGAATAGAGTGAATATTGGTGTCACTGTTGATTTTTGTTCCATGCCATGGGAAATCTGAGGAACACATTTGAACATCAATAAACCAAAAATCCTCAGGGAAAAAAAAATTCCATATATATGCGAATATCTGGTACCTCCTCCAGCACGTAAACCAATAAAATATAAACTTTTTTTTTATTCACACATTTCATTTCATTTTGTTTCATTTCATTTATTTCTGATTTTGTGTCCTTAACAGCCAAAACAGTACAAATTAATTTCTTGTTCCTTTCTACCTCTAGATAAATTAAGCAGGTTTTATTTTTCTCATAAATATATAAATTTCTCATACTGAAATAGGCACTAAAGAGGGGAATACTCTAGATTTAACTGAAATAAAAAATAAACCTCTTTCTCTTTGCAATAAAAAAAAAGAAAAAGAAAAAAAAAGAAAAAGGGGGAAAAAAGAGACAGTTCAACCTAGTAAAATCCCTTTCTCTAACTATGGTGCACTGATGCACTTCTGGTTTTCTGTATGGTGATCCTCCTGAAAATAGAAACTTTATGTTTAATTGATTTATTTGAAATGATTCTGGCTTAGGGAAGAGACTCTTTGAAGCTGATTGATTACTGCAACAAGCTTAAGATTTCATACCACAAGAAACCTTTTTGTACTAATAAACAGTGGGACAATAAAGCTCTGGGGCATGGTGTTTCCCTTCACATTAAAGTGAGGATTTGCAACATAAGTATGTGAGGGACATAGTTTATGTGCTCCCAAGAAGCAGACATAATGAACTATTTCTTTTAATGGCAGATTATCCCTGTTTCTATTTCCTGGAGTGAAGACCTCGCAAATTGATGTATCTGTCCTCTGAGGTTTTCAGAGAGGCATTATGGCATTTTAAAATATTAATATGAGAGTACATTTAGCTGAAAGTAGCTAGCCTGGTAGTCTCTTGTGGCTGCCATACAGGTCACCAGAGACCTCCTGTCTCTCAAGGCAAATGATTTACTCTAAGTGTATCATTAAGATATACTTTTTTTGAATTTATGATAGTGCTTTCTTACAAAGTTATACCTTTTCTATAAAAATTTAAGCATTTTTATGCTATTTTCTCCCTTCACTCACTGTTCCTTAAAAACCTGGTCAGTGTCACGGGCAAATTGAAAGTGCCACCCCCTGCACTGCAGTAGTGGGTCTGTGTTGTACACTGATTAGCTAGGACTGGATGTCACATCTTGTTATAACTTTACATAGCTGAAAAATTTCCTAGGAGATTTGAAAAGAACTGCAATTATTCCTCCAAGGGAAAAAAAAAAAAAAAAAGAAGAAGAAAGAAAGAGAGAGGGAAAGAGAGGAAGAGAGAAAAAGAGAAAGAAAGAGAGGAAGAGAGAGAGAAAGAGACAAAGAGACAGAGAGAGAAAGAGACAAAGAGACAGAGAGAAAAAGAATGAAAGAATGAGAAAAAGAAGGAGAGAGAAAGAGAGAGAGAGAGAAAGAAGGAGAGAATGAGAGAGAATGAGAGAAAGAAAGAAGAAAGAAAGGAAGAAAGAAAGGAAGAAAGAAAGGAAGAAAGAAAGAAAGAAAGAAAGAAAGAAAGAAAGAAAGAAAGAAAGAAAGAGAAAGAGGAAAAAAAAGAAAGAATATCTCAAATGCAATAAGTTTCTAGATTAAAGACATGGAAAAATATTAATTAATGACCTAGATAACAACATATCAGCTATAAAAGTTTCTTCTTATGGGAAATCTAATACTTAATATATGGTTGCCTATTTCACATTTTCTTCTACATGATATATGATATCAAGGGTGAGTCTGTGACCTTCAAAACTTCTAGAGGCGTATCATCTGCTCAGCTTAGTGTTATTAAAAAAGTCAGGAAAGCAGACAGATGTCATTTCTATTTGCTGAAATTGTATTGGATTTGGTACTGTCACATTCATGTATAAACACACACACATTTTGTCTTTTCACAGGTGGCAGAGTGTGATCTTCCCACATATCTCTTCTTAGAAGATCATGGATATGGTTAAGGAGATGAAGTCTTCACAAGGAGGTAGTTTTCTGTAAAGCAATCCAAGGCCAGCTAAAATCAATGTTCAACCCCACAAGTGTAGGATCATGACCCAGAATATTAGAAGCTAACATAAATACTGGTCTTTGTTTTCTGTCTTGAATTATTTAAGCCTAAACTGATCAAAGTAACCTACTACAATAATGTAACAGCTGAAATGCAGTTTTTCTACATTTATAGTACCACATTTGAAGCATACCTGGCAAATTTCTCCTCCATGCTGTTGGTCTGTTTTGGTTTAGTCATGTACAGAAGGAGAGAAATATAGAGTTTACACCTGAATTTTTTCCAAAACTGAAGCCTCAGAGAGAACAGCATAGTGCTTCAATATACAATGCGTCTCCAAGAAAATCATCAAAATATAAATTAAATAATAATTTTAAATCCCTCAGTTCTAGAATAGTTCAAAACCATGTTCATAAACTGGGACAGACACTGAAATTTTTGAGAAAGGGTACAGCCCCCCCAACTTTATGTCAGCTGACGCTTTGGTCCCAGGTATGTGTGCCACAGTTTTACTGCCCATTTCTTTAAGCACTAGTATCCTCTACAACATGTGCAGCAGAGAGCAGCAGATGGGCCTGTGCTAAAGGCAGAAGACCCTGGGGTGTCTGCATGCAGGAAAAATGTGTCCATGTGGCTTCATAGCAAGACATTAGATAGCTGCCACCTGCTCCTCCAGACCACCACAAGGGTTAGCACTCAGCTGCAGAAGAGGATGGAGAGGGAGGTGGGGAATAGGTACAGACAGCCATCCTAGATGATGTGCTCCCCTTCCAAAGCTGTGGGATTTTAGATAGCCGTACAGGCAATGCCAAAAGGCAACATCAACTTAAAATCCCTTGAACAGCACTGCGGAGCTTGCCATGGGCACAGCTGTGGCCACACGGCCGCCCCTGTTTGGGTACCAGGGGCAGAGGTGGCACAGCACAAGCAGCCTGAGCTTTGCAGAGTGGCAGCATGTGGGTCCATGAGCTGGTTTCCTGATGGTTTTCCCAGCTGTAAAACCCACCTGTGCTTGGCTCTATGCACTTTCTCTTCTGTACATAAGGCAGATTTCATTGCACTCCACATCTGTAGAGGAAAACTGAATAAATTTTTGAACTGCCTGTTTTGAGCTCTAAGATTTGGCCAATGTTAATTTCAAGTTAATCTACACACAGATATTTCCAGTTTTCAGTTGTCAACTTTACATTCATGTGTGTAAGCGTTATAATACAATTTTCAAATTTAAAATGATTGACCAAGGAATTTAATTTTTTGAATACTTTTAGCTATCAATTCTGACATGGTGTCAAAATTCTTACCAAAAAATGGAATAATATCTAAAAAAAACATGTCCACAGACTGAAGAAAAAAATGAATAGGTATTTAAAAACCAGAATTTTGACCCAATTATAAATTTTTGAGGCTTTTTCTATTTTTTAGAGAAGTTGAATGTTCTTTTTTATACCTTTGTTTTCACATTATTTTGATCCTCCTATCTTTCAAAGAAACATTTCCATTTTCTAAGTGACAAAACATATTAAAGAAACAAAAAACACTCCACAGAAAGAGAGGGAGGAAAGTAGAAGAAAAAGACAAGGAAAATAAAAAGTGGAGCAATCCTCAAAAAAAGTTGAAATACTGATAATGATTAAAACTAAACTATTCATACATTCAAAATTTTTATAGAAGTTATCAAATAAAGCAAAAATGACGAACTCTCTAGACTCACACAGAATGATTTGCCAGTTTTCTAATTTTTAAGCAATTCCATTGATAAAAACATATTTCAGATGGCTAAATAGCATTTCAGATAAGTGATCTTTACAAGTGCCTTTAGAGAAACCATAAGAGACAGAGTATTTCATTTTTGAGATTGTTTTATACATAATTCCCTTTGCCTAGACACATCTGTATTTCTGTGTTAATTCTAATGGCTGGAAAAGACCAGCAAGGACCATAAATGTAATAGAAAGTCCTGAATAATACAGACAGTCCTACCCTTTCATTTACTCTTGTTCAGCTGTTTGTCAGAAACTATTCTGAGAATGGTATTATTAAATGTATCTTAACCAGCATAATTCCATTTTCTATAACTAGAGAATCCACCTCACAGAAAGTGTAAAGGCTGCTGGATATTCTTGCAATTTTTTCCTCCACTTTTCATGTGCATACTTTTTGTGGGTTTTCTTTTTTTTTCACGACAGACTGCTCCTAATTTGGCTAATGACATATATATATATATATGTACGTTTTATAAATAAGGGTACAAAACCGGATGACATTGTTACTGTCCAACAAATCACAAAATGGTTCTGTTGGCAAACACTACAAATAATTTCTTTTTCTGTATTTCAGCTATGTCAATAGTGAATACAAATAACCTCTTTTAATGTCACGTTTGAATTGGAGGAAGAAGTGGATATCTTAAGCAGTCTCCTTAAATATGATATGGGAAAAAGTAACCGTGATAGCTCCTGCAACGATAAGTGTGAGTGCTCCACTTGCAGAACAGATAATATAGGGATCTTGTCAACTGTAGCCAGTGGGACAGCAACTTCAGAGCCCAGCCAGCCTCTTCTCCTTATAATGAGGGAGCACTTGTATCTTCTGCCTGTCGAGTGTTTAGAGAGCATACTAAGTGTATTGAAAGGCTTTTTATCAGCAATCAGTTCAAATAAGTTAAGTACTTTACTTTCCTAATAACTAATCTTAAACGCATCTTTAAATTAAACTCTAGCCAGAAGGTTGAATGCTATCTTGAAAAAAAAAAGAAAAAGGTAAAAATCGCAAGAGCAATGAGAACTAAGGAGACTATTAAAACTTGGTTTTGTTGTTTATTTGCCTCATACTTTCAAAACATTGGCAACAAAGGTACTTTTGTCTGAGGATAGTGGTTTTACCTTAAGTAACATTTAATATTAAAGAAGAAAAATCAAATAATTTTCATTATTTTACAAGGGAAATTATGCCTATGTACATATAAAAACTCTTTGCTTTTCATTAAATCCTCATTAGTGGCTTTTGTTTATCAAAGGAATAGGGATGCTCAGTATCTTTAAGCAAGATTGCTCCTTCAATATTAGTCTTGAATCTGCCCTTGGAAGTCTGCTGCTGGCTTAGCCCATAAAAGATGATGCTACTGCAGGACTGGGGCTGCTTCTTGCCATTCCTCGGGTGGAACAGCCAGCTTCTTCTGGTCTTTCAGGGAGCTCTGCATGTTCAGCTTAGAGCTAAGTCTGCTCTGTAGATGAGATGAGTCAAGTCGGTACTTACAGACTTGGACTATTATAATGGAAATATTGTATGTTTGATAAGTCATCTTTAGTCCATTATTGCACTATTTGTTAGTGTTCCACCAGTGAGTGATTGATTCCATAATTCCTCCACTGGAATAGTATGAGCCTAAAGCTCCAGGATGGTTTCAATATTCAAGTGGTTTCGGGCTGGATTCATCACCTAGCTTTAGTTATTGTAAGCTGATGTAACCAGTATAAAACATCTGTCTGTGCTCTTTCATAGCCAGTGGGGAGACTCAAGCACCTGAAGAACAATCTATCCATGTAACTTTGACACTTATATTAGGAAAGATGAAACTCTTCCAGGTATATCCCTTTGATTTCCATGGCGACTGTAGAAGAAAGCTGTAGAACTACCTTAGAACACCTTGGAGGAACTGAAGTTGAGTGGGATGAAGCTGAGTCTTGCCTATCACAAAGACATTTTTTGACCTTAAATATCTGGTTTTGGATTCTCATGAGCATGTTTCAATTGCCAATTTTACTTTCCTTAAAGAAACTCCCTGGAGAATATAAACCAACACTACATGTTGAAGTCGGACTGCCATTGACTTTAACAAAGTGAAATATGTCTGTTCTACCAGTGTTCTACTATGTTCTACCAGTGCAAAATTAAGCAGTTAATTTTTTTAAAATTACACATTTAAACTTCCTTTAAGGATAAGGAAACACTAAATGCATGGCCTACAGGACAGTCGTGTACCTACTTTTAAAGCTGTAACTGGTCCTGGTAAAAAACTTTCAAACATAGAGTCTATTACTTTAAATATATCAATCAAAATCTGCTCTAGATACAGTTGTGATCGGTCCAATATCTCTTATTTTGCACCAAAACATGACAGAAGAATCAGTCAATCTCAGTGTTATACACCTGCAGAGTCACACACTGTGCAAAATGAAATTTCTCAGTATAGCTACGTGCAGTTCCTATTTATAATAAAAGGACTTTTCTCATTATATATCTAAAATAAAATTTTGATATTATGAGATAGTGAAAATTTTGATATGGGTTTATTGAGTTCAGGATCCGTTGCACTTAAGCACTTGACATATCTTTTCTATGCAAATTGTCTGAGAGGAACATAAGTCATTTTTAATAAATGTGGGGAAAAGGTCTGAGGTGAAATGAGGTTGGTGGTTGGGGCTCAGATTCTAATAAGATAAATTAAGGCTACTCACTCAGCTAACACTCAGTGCAGCTGTCAGCACTCCTGGTTTTAAAAAGGAAAGAAGATCGAAGAAAAGATTTAAAGATGAATGAGCCATGTGGGCTAAAACCCCCTCTCCTTTCAGTGGGTAGTGATTCTACAGGGTCAAAGTTGAGGAGTGATGGGAAGAGTATTAAGAAATCTAGCAATTTAGAGTGGAGATATATTCTCACAGACATGAATTATATCTTCAGAAGGTATAAATTTGGATTCAAAAGGGCTACTTTTTTCTGGATATCAGCAGAGAAAGTGGCCTGATCCTTGAACCTAAGTATGGGTTCTTAAGTTTCCAATAAGTTTCCAAATTTTGGTGGAGAGCAATTATCTCGTGCAGTCCTGTAACCCATTCTCATACAGGCCTCCACATCACTCCAGAGATCTACAGACAGAAAAAGACCATAGAACAGGATCTTAAATTTTCAGATTTCATATTTGTTAAATTACACCGCTGAATCCATAGCATTAATTCTCTACAGTGATGTTTGTAGAGTAGCTGGTATAACACACATAGAGCACTGTAAATAGGTCAGGTTTTATTTTTTATTTTAACAAATGGATAGGGTTGCATTAGCATTGCAGAAAATGTATAAATATTGATTTGAAAACCTGGTGTGCACAATAGAAGAGCAACCCTTGTAACCCTTTTAGAGAAACCCAGCCATAAATAAAGTTCATCTCCATTTTTCAACAAAACAATTAATACATAATTCATCCCAAAAGTATTATCATGCCTATTGCTGCTGATGGCAACTGAAGTATTCTAACACTGCTAACACTACTCTGTGAAGACTATATTTATTTGTACATCTGAAGAAAGGATGTAATGGTATGTACTGCAACAGCATTTTGTTCGTGGTGGGATCTATAAGGGTAACTTTTAATAGCTCGGCATGGGCTGAGGGCTAAAGGATGAAGCTGACAAATGTTTGTATTATTCTGACCATGTGAAAACAAAATCAATAAATGCATTTTTGGAACTAAGGAAACAGTTATGTATTGTCTTAGGTCATGTCTTGCTCATTTACTTTATATCTTCCTGTATGCAAAAAGCTCTGTACAAAAATATTAATGGTTTACAGCTGTATATAATTAGAGCTTTTTTTCATTAAGTAAACTTTGTATGAGAGGATATTAACTGGTTGACTACAGCACATTTATATTCACAATGGCCAAAACTATCCAAAAGTTTTGGAGATTCATTTCATTTTAGATGGGCACCAGACACTATCTAAACCTTTTGCTCTGGGAATTGGATTTGAAATCTCACAAGCAGGACTCCTAATTATATTGCCAGTCTGTCCTGCTTTACCAGAACTGAAAGCAAGTAAGAAGTAGCTAGCATCTCATTATACAGTGTGAATAAAAGAGGGAAAGGGTACAGAGAATTTTTTCAAAGCTCCTTCCCATCCATGTGTAGCAAGTTGTTTGGATCTGTCTCAGGTATCTGTCATATTACAACCCTGGGGAAAACAACAAAGAGAACAGTAACCACATTAGTAAATCTTCAGGGCCACCAACTGGCTACTACATATGGATGGCAACATGTGTTAGTTGGAATAGAAAAAGCCAACAGAGAGATATCAAAAGATTAACATTAGATACAGCTAGGGTTGAAATCAAAACACTGTAATCATTGGGCGCCCTAGCATCATCTGCCATAGCTTGACATTTTGATAACCTATTGAAAATAGTAAACTTGAAGCCAAAAGTTCTACTAAAGTTTGAAACAGAAAAATTTCTTCACTGAAAAG
The DNA here is from genome assembly GCA_013397115.1 of Edolisoma coerulescens. Classification (NCBI taxonomy): domain Eukaryota; kingdom Metazoa; phylum Chordata; class Aves; order Passeriformes; family Campephagidae; genus Edolisoma; species Edolisoma coerulescens. The sequence continues at coordinate 443,589 of VWZW01005673.1, forward strand.
TTATTTTGTTTCGCTGAAAGATATTTGCAAAACAATTCTTTAAAAAGCCTTTTTGGCTTTGTTGAACAAAGACTTCAGTACCTGAATGCATTTTATCTTCTGCTCATTTATGACTAAAAGTTCATGTGCAGACCAAGTAAATCAGAATTTGCTTTTCAGCCATCACAAAACAGAGGAGAACAGCATTTGCTGCTCAGTGAACCTCAAAGTGTTAAACTGGCTATAATAGTAGGGTTTTCATCTCTGCATTCACCAACCTCTAAAAAACTGTATGCTCTGATTTAATGGATCCTTTTCATATTTTCATATAGTACACAGAACCGGGAGGACATGTCTAAAGGAAAGATGATTCCCTCATAAAATCTATAAAACAAGTCTCGTTTTGAGATATTTAGTGAGGAGACTTTAGCACGCTTTTATGTAAGCACATACTGAAAATCTCACATTCTGAATAGTTAACTAAAGAAGAAGTAAAAATTATGTGTGTTAACAAGAGAATTTGATAAAGTTATGGGTTTAGATTAAACTTCTTAAAGTTTTAGCATGATCGAAGTGTTGAAATATTGACACAGAAATGTGCATTAATGTTTGGAAATGAATCTTGACTGTATCCTTCTCAGCTTATATCTTGAGAAGATATCCCTAAACATAGTACAGATTAAAAAAGTAGTTGGATTGCAACTCTTTCATTTATTTAGAAACGTAAATACTAGATTTGGCTTGATTTTATGGAGATTTACAAACCTTAAGATTGAAGAAGAATGGGNGTGAATATTTGCAATATAGCTGTCTGGCATCTGAGATAATTCCAAGCCTAGGGTAATAAAACTTCAGTGACATGTGGGATTTTATTTTAAATTAGTTTATTTATTCTTATCTCTAATACCTGAATTTGAGTGGTTTGTAGTGTAAAAATAAATAGCGCAATTTCCTGCATATGTGTCGTGTGTCCTAAGTATTGATTTTTTAAAGTCCTGAAAGTTCCTCTCTTATTAATTTAAAAATATAATTTTTTGAACTATTTTTGAACAGAACGTTAAATGTAATAGATAAACCAAATATATTTGCACCTAAGACATGATGCAAGCTAGATGTGTGTGTCTTGAAAACTTCCTGTGCGATGGGGTGAGATTATTTGCTTTTAGCCTATGATGAAATGAATAATAAATATTTTTGAAACATGGGATGCCTTCATTTTATATATAAATAAAGGTAGAAAAATTTCACTCAATACTATATTATTTCAGAGAGGGATGAAATTAATTAAGGGGGGAATGAAAATAAATATGATGACAAAATGGAGCACTTGATTCAAGAAGAATTTCAAGAGTTTGAAAATTTCATTTTATTTGAAGATTCTAAAGAAGATGTTTCCTGGATGAGGGCTTCTCTTGAAGAGATACCTGAATTCTCCCCACATAATCTACTTCTTGTTTTGGAAGAGTTCTTCTGGCCATCTTTCCAAAGGGAAGTTATATAAATAAAATACCATTTTTCTCACTACCAGGTGGTCTTTCCTATAAAAAGCACCCTGGTCATTACCAGTACTGTTCTTCCTCTCCTTTTAAATTAATTTTAAAATGTTTCTACCTTCTGCTAAAGCAACATAAATCTCCCTGAAATGCTCTACCTTCAGTCTTCTGATCTATACTGCCTAAATAGTGATAGGTGAGATAAGCAGCTTTAAAAACATTATTTTTTCCCTACCAGAACAGCAATTATTGCAGAAATTGTTCTGCACCCTCATATATAGATCAGTTCAGTAACGCCATGTTCTCAGTTCTTGTGGTGTTGGTGTAGGAAGAACTTCAATGCTCTAAAAAGCCCAGTTCAGGCAACCTGATTCCCTAGATAAATTACAGAACATGCGCTCTGCATCAAAGCTTTAGCAAGATTTTACTTTTTGTGAAGCAGATACTGGATAGTCCCCTTCTCCTCGAGAAAGGCACAGAAATATGAGTCCTATGGTCCCATTCCAGAAACCATTGCTGTATTTCTCTATGGGAGAAATTTCAAAGTACTGCATTTATTTTCTCACAAATATTTCATTGATCTGAAATTTCTCTGGTCTTCTAATACACAATATTTTAGGAAGAAGCCAAATATTCAGAATTGCTTTTTCTTTTTTGTAAGATTTTCATGCTGAACACATACCTCTAAAATGTCCTGCATTCATTACAGCTTAATCTTCTCTCTTTGAATAATATTCACAGTTTGCAACATAAAAAAATTATCCTCTTTCTATTTCAATAAGCAATATATTATGCTAAAATTTGGCCCAGAAGTGAAAGAATAAAACTGAGAAAACATATCATTAAAACAAAGAGATATTCTCATGTTTCAAGGTCTGTCAGATATGAAAAAGACTCTCTAGAGATGTGATGGAAAGATTTGAATGATTTAAATCTCATCTAGAGGGAATACAGGAATATTATACCACAGAGAACATCACAAAAAGATAGCTAAATGATATTATAGGTCTTCCCATCTAACATTTCTCTTTCTTTGAAAGGAAAATTCTATTCAGCCATCTCTGTGAGAGTTTTTAATGATTAAGGTAAAAATGTGTCCTCATATTTGATCCTGGTCATTCACAATGAAAACAGGATGCCATTAGACAATATGTAAAAAGTTTCTGTGAAGCCATTTTGGTGGACATGACACAAAAAAAGTAACTTAACCTCTAAGCTTAAGTTAAAACTTAAACTAAAAGTTAGCTGGAAATTTTCAGATGGAAATATTTTTTATATAGCACATTGCAGTGTCAGAACTAAATGTGAATACTGCAATAAGTGTGTATCAAATTACTGGACACCATCTCTTCAGGCCCAATGAAGTCCCATGGAGTGATTTGAATAGCCGAAATTTTTATAGCCAAAGGAAATATTTGCGTGTATACGCACACAGTTCTCTTATTACAGTCAATAAAAACAGCTACTTTTTACATGGCTGCATTCATCTACGTCAACATGTACAGGATTTTTGTCAGTAATCTAGCTTCTCCCAAGCAGGAAAGAGAAATAAACTAACCAAAATATCCTCAAATTATTATCATTAAAAATATCACATTAAAACATCAAACACTAAGGATTGTAATGTAGTTGATTTAGGGTTCCAGTTCAGTAGATTTTTACTCTTTTTTTAGCAGATTGCAAAGATCTATTTAAATACTAAGCTTCTTCTTCAAAACATAACTTAAATTGGCTTTTAAGCAACAGATGATTCCAGCACCATTTGAAATCTGTGTTATCTAATGCTCAGATTCCCCATGTAAGGACAACTAATACAAATTCATGTTATTGTTTGTATAAAATTCTCATATATGTACTATGTCTCCTGTATAGATATCACATAAAAGGAATGTATGTACTCTTAGAGGCAGATTCTACTTTTAATATTTTTAATCTCTGAACAGTTTCTGAATTTGCACTGACTGCATTCTTTCATAATTGAAAGGTTCCTAAAGATTTATCCTGTCACCTTCAATCTTCCTTTTGGAAGCATTAGCATCATAACTTAAAATAACATTTCCTCAGTGATTTTCTCTAGCAAGAGCCTGTGTGCACGTCAAATCAAGTATGTCAAAGCAGGTTTCCATAGGATAAATTTCAGTCATATTCAGCATCTCCAAAAAGGTGCTCATACAGACTTTGCTATTACTAATGCACTTCAATAATGAAAACAGAGATAGGGCCATAAAGATTTCTTATATGTTTTACAAAACATAAACGAGAGGATTGAGTACTATTTCCTTCATCTACTGGGAATAAACAGAAAACAGTAGTGGGTGTAATGACTACATACTGATTTAGAAAACAACATTAATAGCTTGCATGCATAAAATTTTGCATAAATAAACAAATGAGTAACAAAAGGGTGGATGGCTGGATTTGGAAGACAAGGAAGTTATTGCTACTTTAGGGAAGACTTAGATGAAAACATTAATTCAGACTTGCTGCAGCTAAAATCAATGGGAGTTTTACCCCTGACTTTCAGACTGAATTTCAAACTACCCTGCAGACTAAAAACATAAATGAAAATGGAAATGGGTTAATGGGAAAAATACATATGAACAAATTTTTTAAATAATTCCAAAATTTAGCATAAATCATTTTAATTTTAGCTGGAACTCTAATGATGTTAGAATACACATTCAAGCAGGAAAACCATTTTTACATTTTACAACAAGCCATTACATTGCAAGGAGAGCAATGCAGACACTGTTTCTTTGTGCATTTCTGATGCTTTTCTGCAGTCCACTGGAAGTATTTTAGACTGGGTTTCCTAGATCATGACTACTCCATGCCAGAGTCAGTATGACACAACACCTCACTTCATATTCTGAAACAAAATTTAAAATGGTCATAAAATGAAAATAGGTAGTGTAGTGCATACTTGAAATTGTTGAGAAATGGTAGTTAAAAAGAATTAGCTGAAGGGTCTTCTGTTTACATAGTAAGTTAAATGTATGATGAGGGAAGAACCTTCCCAGCTGTTCCTGTTTCACAATGTGAATATTGAATAATCTGACTTTTCTTTGTTTGGATCATGAAGTTTGAATAATTAAACAATAGGTCGTTTGAGCTCTGTTGTGTCATCAACTAATTACTACATTTATGCTTGTCAATACCAAACCCACAGTAGTATTTTAAATTCCATTTATTGTGCTTTAGCTTAATGCTTACTGTTACTTTTCCTCCACATTTTTTCCCATCATGAAAATTAACCCACAATATATCTTTCTAGAAAGAAAATAAACAGCTCCCTTGCCAAGCCTTTCATTACACTGTTGCTTTCCATCATGAATTGTGGTCTAACAGTAGCCTAGTAAAAAGCCAGGGCCTTTGAAGTGTTGTGCTAATTTGATTAATACCTAGTTACATCCTGTTATGATGCACTTTGCCTTATGCATTTTAAATGGAAAATGCAGAGTGGATTACATTTGTGTTAAAAACACAGCATACTAAATGAACAGCATTGAAAGTGGTCTATAATAACAAAAACTGCAACCACTTTAAACATGTAAAAGGTTATTGCTTGCAGGTTAACGATAATTGCACCAAAATACATGATTTTATAACAATTAAAAGGTCAATATAAATACTAGTGAGAATCACACAGCTGTAGTGGGAAATACCTGATTTAAATTCCTTGAATGAAACAAAACAAAATATTCAGAAAAATTCTCTGGACAGTGTGTCCTTCTACTCATCCCCATAAGTACTTTGGGGCTTGAAGTCATTGTTAATTCCCCTTCTGTCCTACCAGAAAAGAATTTAATGAGCTTTTCCCTTCTGCTTAAATGAAGACTTAAATTCAGCTTCTGTGTTGGTTTATATAAGGTTTTGTCTCCTAACAAGAGACACTATTACATATACCAGGTTTGTTTTTTTCATTTATCTTTTCAATAAATTAAATACATCTTTTTATCATAATACTTTGAGATACTAATAATCACCTCAGAATAAGAAATAGATTAAATTTCAAGTCTGCTGAAATCCAAAGATGTGAGCAAATCTAACACTGTGCTTTAAGTTTGCATCAATATGCTTTAAAGAGTTACATTATTATTGCACCTACTAAATTTTCTAGCAACTCAGTACAGCAAAATTATTTTCAGAGCCAGGAGGAAGCACTTCATCAGAACACTGTCTTTTTATGTACTTGTGCTAAAATAGATAAAATATCAACAATCAATGATGACCCCAAAAACCTAAGTATACTTTTAAAAATTACAGTTATTGATTATGATTTGCACAGGAACTGCACACAGATTGCGTTTCACTTTTTACAGCTCTGCTCGAATGCAGAAAGGTGCCATTCTATTAACTCATTGTTTTTCCATATATTTCAATCTTTGGTGTCCTCATATTTCTTACTTGCTTAATATTTGAAGCTATTCTGACACTTTTTTTTAATATATTTTAGCTGAAAAAAACTCTTATTGTGGAACATGACATCCTTATTATTGAAGAAGAAGTACAGCAAATGACAAAGAATTGGATAAAAAACATTAAATCACTAAGCAGTACAATAAAGCGTGGGGCTTATTTCTGCCTATTGTATGGATTTGTTGGCAAATTCAAGGTGGCAGACACTTGTTATTCCATCTACCTCCCTCCAGGGAGAGACAGCATGTCTGCATGTGTTTCTAATTTATTTTTAAACAGTTTAATTAATGCTTCTTACCTATTCATTTGAAAAAACATAGTCATAATGTTTAATTTGTACTCCTGAAATCCAGTTGAATTGCTTTCTTTACTCAGTACAGACTTCTCAGTTCAGTTTTTATTTTGTCATTAAATAATACTGTCCAAACTTTTTTTCTTAAAAAGTTTTTATATGTTTGCAGTTTTCTCAAAGTTTACTCTATTTTTCACGAGGCAATTGTTATGCCATTAACTGTTACTTAATCTCAGGAGAAATATTCACCATCATGTTTTAAATATGTTTCTAAGTTTTCTATTTTTTTCTGTATTTCTTAGTAACACATCATGCAATGGTGATGGAAACGATCTACGGAGCTGACCGAGAGAATACTCTTGAAAAGATTTATAATTCCAATTCTTTAAATAAGGAAATCCTAATCTGATCAGACTGCAACATCCGCAGTAAAAATGCAGTGAAGTCCTTTGACCTTTCCCTTTGGCTGCCTGGCTTATTGGATCAGAATCAGACAGTACTATGGTCTCCTTTACTGGCATTTACAGTATGCATTGCATTGACATTATACAGAGGAAAAAAACCCTCACCTATCTGCTGAAAAATCTTGGATGCAGTTCTACACCAATAAACTGAAATTTGTCCTTTTTTCCTGGTTCTTCTTGTCATTACTTTGCAAACTTATAAATTATGTAATGCCCTTGTATAATGATACTTTTGAGCATTTCTTTTGCTCCTTGTGAAGTTTTAAGAACAAGACAAATATGTCTTCTTAGTATACAACACAAGTGTGCTGGCAACCCAGTTAAGTCTTTATTTCATCATCACTCAGTAGCATCACCTAAAGCTAATAATGCTTACTGAAAATAATGTGGCTGTCTCAGAATCCAGTCCTTAATGAATAACTTTAAAGAGTAGTACCAAGTGGAGGCTCTGGTTCACAGTATGAATGGATAGAACGCTTTTATAAGAGCCTAATATAATACAAAACATTGTAAACCAGGACCAATGCATTTTAAAATTTAACTGAGATTTTAATTTTTCATAGGGTCTTTGAAATATATTTCAAGAAGGTCAATAAGCAAAATAATTCTGAATAGATTCATTGCATTTTTAATTATGATTATCACCAGCAGAGAGATCTGAATAGCAAAAGTTTATTCTTTTATACAGTCAAAACTTCATAAAACCATTTCATCTCACCAAAAGTCACACTGATTTCTGACCTTGAATGAAAGAAGACAATGAGCTGAGTGTGACTGATAACCTGGGAAAACACTCTCCTCCTCATAGCCTCCTGTTCTGTCTTCAAAGAAGATTCAGAATTTGACTGAAGAAGTAGAGTTGAACTCGGAAACCATCAAAAGTATTCAAAAAACATCACCAATAGCCTTGATAATATGAATTAAAGGAGAATGGCATCTTGTTAGTCAATGAAATCACTTGGAGAGTGATCCCCTTTCATCTGAAAACTATGAATATTTACCCAGGAAATACTAGGTGTATCCTTTATCATTTGCATTATAAGTCTGAAAGTTATAATAGCAGCAATGCTATTTTAAAAGCATTTGAAAGTCCACACAGAGTAGAACAATTATATTTCTTGGCTCTTAATCACATTAAATTCATAACTTCCACCAAATTTTCAATTTTCCTGAGGTTCTGAAAGAATTGAAGACCAGGTGGATCACAATACTTTACACATCATCAGTGGACGGATGCATTGCAGTTGCTTTCATCTCAGAATTTCTCAAACCAGAGCCTTTAAGACTAGTCACTCTTTCCACCAATGCCTCTGCAACATTTTACCAGGGAAGACTCTTTGGAGAAAAATGTGAAATTCATTCTGAGACCCAACACAACTTGCTTTAACCAGAGAAGGTCTTTAAGTGAGTGACCCTTCACAATCAAAGACAGTGTGATTCTTTCATAATGGAACTTCTATTCTGAACTATTGAAATACAAACAGTACACAAATGCATTATACTCATTAAGGATTTATAAGCTAAAACAGATCTGTCACCATACTATCCATACATTTGAAGAGAAATTAAACCAAACCTTCATAGATTAAAATTTGCATACCTGATACATCCAATGCATGGCTTATTTTGTCTGTAATTGAGTTAGAGTCTACTGCTTACATTCAGAGAGAGAGATTCTTGCATTCACTTTGAGTTGCGCTGCTTTAGAGCGCAAAAGCTCTCCAGAAGTGTTGCAAAGCTGCAAAATAGGAGCATTATCTGTTTCTTCAATGATTTGGGTTGGCAATTCCCTATATGAAATGCTCATTACCAAGTAACACAGCTAATCTAGGACTTCCATCAGAAAGCACTAGAAAGGTAGGCATGAAGATGAAAGGATTTTCAAAGCCACACAGGAGAAGGGACTTACTTCATTTTTTAAAATATATATGAGCTGTAAGTGAATATGAAAATTGGTCCTGAACTTTTTCTGATTATTTAAACAGATAGTTTAATACCAAATGTTTTTTATTACTGTCACTAGAAGTACAAGCTTAATAATATTTATCACTTGCATTGGTAAAAGGGAGAGTGTAAAAGAACAAAGAACCCATCCTTTCCCTTTGTTATTTTATAAGGAACTTTGAAAATATAAAATCCATATTTATTGGATGTAGGGGGAAACACAGCAAAAATTATGAGGAAAACACAGAGAAAATGCCTTCTTTTTCTCACCTTTTAATAGTAAGACCAGCTGGGTTTTGAGTACTAAACCCCCGAAGCTGGAAGACGGGTCCAGGGAGTAAATGAAGCCCATAAGCCAAGGCTACATAGTCAGTGATCTCCTATACCACTTACACACACAGATTTATGGGGCCAGATGGGACCCTCTCAAGGATACTGAGGGAGCTGGTGGAAGTTCTCACTGAGCCACTTCCCATCATTTATCAACAGTCCTGGTTAACTGGGGAGGACCAGTTGACCAGAGGTTGGCAAATGTGACTTCCATCTACAAGAAGGGCAGGAAGGAGGATCCTGGGAACTACAGGCCAGTCAGCCTGACCCTGGTGCTGGAGCAAGGCCAAGGAGAGGTCAACTTGAGTGCCATCATATGACACATGCAGGACGCCCAGGGGATCAGGCCCAGCCAGATGGGTTTATGAAAGGCAGGTCCTGCTTGGCCAACATGATTTCCCTCTATGACCAGCTGACCAACTGAATGCATGAGGAAAAGGCTGTGAATGCTGTCCACCTGGACATCAGTCAGGCCTCCAACAATGTTTCCACAGCATTTTCCTGGAGAAACTGCCTGCTCATGGCTTGGACAGGTGTGCTGTTCACTGGGTTAAAAACTGGGTGGATGGTCAGGCCCAGAGAGTGGTGAATGAAGATAAATCCAGTGGGGTTCTCCAGGACTCAGTATTGGAGACAGTCTGTTTGATGTCTTTAATAATGATCTGGATGAGGGAATCAAGTGTACCCTCAGCCAGTTTGCAGACGACACCACATTAGGTGGGAATTTGGTCTGCTGGAGGGCAGGAAGGCTCTGCAGAGGGATCTGGACAGGCTGGATTGATGGGCTGAGGCCAGTGTTGGGAATTTCAACAACGTGAAGTTCCAGGATATAACTTTTCAGTCACAACAACCCCAGGCAGTGCCACAGGCTGGGACAGAGTGGCTGGAAAGCTGCTGGGTGAAAAAGAACCTGGGGGTGCTGGTGGCAGCAGCTGGACATGAGCCAGTGTGTGCCCAGGTGGCCAAGAGGGGCAATGGCATCCTGGCCTGGATCAGCAATAGTGTGGCCAGCAGGACCAGGGCAGGGATTGTTTCCTTGTACTGGCACTCGTGATGCCACACCTCAAATCCTATGTCCAGTTTGGGTCCTTCACTCCAAGAAAGACATTGAGGTGCTGGAGTGAGTCCAGACAAAGACAGCAGAGGTGGTGAAGGGTCGGGAGCACAAGTCTTATGAGTGAGTAAGGGAGCTGGGGTTGTTAAGCCAGGAGAAAAGGAGTCAAGAAAGAAGGAGTGCTTTTAATTCTCTACAACAACCTGAAAGGAGGTTGCAATGAGGTGGGGTTCAACCTCTTCTTTCAGAAAACAAGTTGTGCCAGAGGAGATTCAGACTGGACATTAGAAAAAATTTCTTGATGGAAAGTTTAACAGTCTGCCCAAAGGAAGGATTGAGTCACCATCCCTGCAGGTATTTAAAAGATATGTAGATGTGGCACTTCAGGACACGGTTTAATGCTGAACTTGGCAGTGTTGGGCCAAAAATTGAAATAGATTACTTTAGAGGTCTTTTCCAATCTAAATGATTCTGTGATTCTATGAATGTACCACTTGGCCCTCTAGCTCTTTATCAGCCCATAGTAATATTTTTCTGCAGCAGTTTCCTGGACTTAGTCTACTCTCAAGACCATTTTCTTCTATTTCCATTACCTGGTACCAGAAGAGGAAACAACTTTACTTCTGAAGTACCTCAACATTCAGCTAAGATATTCAGATGGGGCACCATGACACAGGATTTAAAAACAAACAAACAAAATTTTGGGACTCAGTCACATGTTTTTGGTGCATGCATTTCTCAGCTTGGTTCAAGTATCACAAAAATACAAGACCTGGATCCTTATATTTTACAGATGAATATCTATAAAACATTAGACACACGCTGTTTACTTACAATTCACAATAAATACAGGAAAGCTTTATGATGAAAGTAAATTCAAACACAGAGACTTAAGCAATCAAGTGTTTTAAATCACTTTGATTAATCACTAGAATATTTTAAAAGATCTGGTTTCAGCACATTTTGCACAGAAAATGTCTTTTAGTCAAACTATCTTCTCTCTTTCTCTCTGGTCTATGTGTAATTCATGAACCTTTAAACATTATGGGATTATAGAGAGCTAAGCTGACATTTTTACTTTCACTTAGCAGCCTGAATAATTGGTACACTCCAAGCATTTTAAATACTAAAGTAATCATTGCTCTGAGTTCATCTTGTGATGTCATAGCAGCTGACGATTGACATAATAAATTTCAAGAATATGAAAGCTTGAAAAGAATGTTAGACATATCTTATGCTTAATACATAACAATTAAATGATCTATAACTAGCAGTATATTCTGATGTTAACTTTAATGAAATGCTTTTTAAATGTATAACATATTGTTATTGGCTTTCCACTTCTGGACAAGAAGAAAATTCATTAAATTTTTTAGTGTGTTTTTCTAAGAATTAGAAAGAAATGTATAGAAAAAAATTCAAATTTCTTTACATCTTGAATAAAAGTGGAATTTTGGTGATGAAAATTATAAATTTGGCTTTCAGTGTTGGAAACTGCCACAAGTTGCTCTGAAAGCCAGTCATAACCAAATAGCAAACAACTGCAGCTTGTGTCAACTGCAATTTAACATGAAAACTCAGCTGGCACCTATTTCCTAAGAGATGTTGGATGGGAGGACATGTAGCCTCCCAAGAACCAGCATGTGGTGCAGATCCTGATCCCACAGTTCAGAAAAGTCCACAAGGCCATGCAGTCTGCCTTAAAGGTATGGACCAGATCTATCCCAAGCTAAACAATTTCTGGAATAATCCTCCATGGTTTAGAGTACTACAATCACTTCTCTCCTAAGGGAGACTTCCTCTGGTTAATGGAATTTGAACAGATTTAATATCTACGTTCAAAAGATATTGAATAGAAGGAGAAGCCATCCATAAAAACAGAAGACCTAAAGTTGAGTATTGTCTTTGGTTCTTTCTAAATAACCTGGGAAATGTTGCTGCCAATTGAAGAGATACCAGCAAAATAGGAATTAAGGACAAAGGTAATGTTTTAGCTTAGAGCTGATTTTTTCTATATTAGCTTGTATGGAACTATGTTTTTAGTGTTGAAATGAGTGCTGAACATACTGGGATGATTTTGCTATTGCTAAGCAGCTCTTAGACAGAGTCAAGGCCTTCTGTTCCCTACCCCTTCCCACCAGTGAGTAGGATAGGGATGCACAAGAAGTTGGCAGGGGCCACAGCTGGGATAGCTGACCCCAGCTGGCCACAGGGATATTGTGTACCATGTGACATCATGCTTGATGTATAAAGGTGAGGGAAGGAAGAGAAAGGATGGGATGTTCAGACGGATAAGTTAGACTTCCCAAGCCATGGTGACATGTGACAAAGCCCTGCTGTCCTGAGGATGGCTGACACCTCCCTGCCCATGGGAAGCAGTGAACGAATCCCTTGTTTTGCTCTGCATGTGCTCACAGTTTTTGCTTTTCCTACTAAATTGTCTGTATCTCAACATATGAGTTCTCTCCGATTTGTTCTTCTGATTCTCTTCCCCATCTGCTGTGGGGGAATGAATGAGTGGCTGTGTGTTGTAAGCTTGGTTTAAACCATGGCACCCAGAAATCATGCTGCACTTCATAGATACCAAGACACTTATTGAATACTAACACATTGGGATAGGAGGAAAGAAGCCCCATTGTCCTTCTGAAAAAATCTTGATTATTTTAGGAAAAAGAAGGTAGCTTTAAAAAGAAAGAGTAAGAGAGGTTGCTTTTCCCAGCCACAAACCACACAGAGATAGTGTTTGGACGCAAAAATAGTGATGAAGATGCTTCTTTTGGACTGATTCCCGTCTGCTCTTGCCAGTCAGTGTTCTCTCTTGATCATGTAGATGAATGTCAGAAACAGCAACAGTTTCATTTGGCTTAGAATTTTTTTGAAAGAAAGGCAGAAATGAGGAAAATGCTTTGACTTAATAGTCTTTCCCTAAAAGAGGGTCCATAGCTCATAAAGTCTCAGAAGTTTCTCTTTTACCTCCAAATTCAGACACATTATTGATCTTTCTATTGAGAGTTCTTTTCTCCTCTCTGGTTTTTGTGAGTTTGTGTATTAGGGTTGAAGTTCTATATGGTTAGAAAGAATGTAAAAATGTAGTGGTAACTTGTTTAGGATTGAAATGTCAAAAACCTTGTCAAAAATGGAATGCAACTAAGAGATCACCGACAATGCAAAAACAGAAAGAGTAGAAGTTGGTCAGATCTGATAACTGTTTCAAGATAAACCTTACTGAAAATAGAACATGCATAGTATGAAATTCTATTTTATAATAGAGTAATGCAGAAATTCTGTTTATATTACAGTAGGACCAAACATTCACAAGGAAGACTGACACACTCTTGCTTTGAACACACTCTAATCACTGACCACAGAAAGGATTTTCTTGGAATATAGTATGTTCTAACTCAGAGGAAATATCCTTTATTTATTAACTTATAACATATGTAAGGATAAAGCAAAATAAATCAGTTAAGCCTTTGAAGCCATACCACAGTAAGCAGTGTAATTGTTGATTGTCTTCAGTTTGATAATGGATTACATAGGAAACAGATCTGGAAAATTCATACGACCACACAACTGGCAAGCAATGATCACGATACAAGTATGATTGTGCTGGAGTTCCACGTAAATCATGGGACTGACAAAAACTCCCATGATAGCCGTCTATAAACAAGACAAGTTCTCTACTGCAGAAGAAGAGGTTTTACATTTCCTAAAATGAGTGAACAAAGATTTCCATATGGATAATTACCACAAGGCTGACTGGAGTTTATGCAAAATAAATAACTCAAAAATGCCTGTCATCTCATCAGATGAAAGGCAATATGAAAATGGAATTAGTCATAAATCCAATTCTATCACAGCATCTAAGAACAAAAGCATCAAATTATTTTTAATGTGGAATTGTTTTGTTGACTGTTTTGATTGCTAAGGAACTCAGAGATCTGCAAGACGGCTTCTGCAGAAGGAATAGTGTGCTATTCATTAACTACAACAGCAAATTAATGTGTTGTTCCACAAGTTTCACTTGTAGCTAAAATGGCCTGTATTAAATATGTCTATTTTGCCATCAGTGAATTCTTTCGTCCTGTAAGTGGAGAAACAATTAAAGAATTGATTGAAAGAGACATATTTATCTCCTGTCATCACTGATGCTTAAAACTATAGAAATATAAAAATGTTGATGGAAATCCTTTGTTACTAGAGAGAGAAAGGGGTACTAATTACTATTCTTTCATTATTTTAAAGATATGAAATGGCATTAAAAATATTTTCAAATGTAAAATTTATATTACAATTTAAAAGTTTAAAAGTTGTCATTTTCAAATTATAATGTCAACTCTAGCAGGTAGAATTTTCTTTAAATATTAATGGATAATGAAAATGATTTCCTGCTAATTGTTCAGTTATCTCATTCTTTCTATTTAAAATATTTTGTTTATTTTAATTTCAAGTCCTTTTTTTCCATCTGTCAAGATAGTTTCAAAGTCTTAGAGGGTGTATATTTATGTCTACCTTAAATAAATGAAAATTCTGAGATACAGAACCCAAAAGTTATTGATATCTATACCTTTCAATTAAAACCAAAAGAGAGGAATGAACTTCAAAATGTTTTCCAGGATGCAAAAAATTACTTTAGTATTTTATCTGGATATTGGCCTGTTGAAATAATATTTTAAGGGTGAGCGCTTAGGCACTTCTCACAGATGAATATGGCATCTCTCTCAGTAAAAAGGGATTTTTTTATGACACAGTCTTAAAATTAGAATAGTCTGATCTGATGTGTGATTAAATTTATAACATAATGCATTTTGCTGAAGGATAAATTATTGATGACACTATCCTTAGTCATAAATGTAAATCTATTCCAAAAAATATATCACAGCAAAGCTGAAAAAGGGAATGAAAGTTCCATTTTATTTATTACCTCTTTTATACTTTCGAATTATTTTCCATCAAACAAATTACTGAAGGCCAATACTGCTGCTTCATCTAAAATAATCCAGACTTTCCAGAAAAGAGTAACATTAGTGAAGGCTTGAAACATGACAAAAACCTGGATGCAGACTGAGGAATTTTAAGAGGAATATAACGTATTGTTACATTCCAGGGGCTGTTTGACCTTGCTTCCACCAATGAGTACGATGTGAATATGTGTTATAATGCCTTGTCATGCTGTAGTTCCCAAGGTGTTTCAAAACTTACAGAGTATGTTATGTAGACTTAGGATACATCTGTAAAAATAAAGTAGGTATTTTCCTTCAGCAGACGTATTAGAATAGGCCAGAGAGATCTGCCAAATACCAATTTAATTGTGAATTCCCATACAAATTTAGTTTTAATTCAAAATGCAAATAATTTCATTAACTCCTTTCCGGGAAAAAAAACCCAAACAACAACTTAATTATACAGAATCTACTCAGTGCTATTTAAAATGCCAAGCTGTGGTATCTCACAGCTGGACTGTGCATTCAAAGATCATAGAAATTTACTTTTAGAGTAGAAATACATGATGTTTTGTTAGCATGCCCTTTAAAGTATTGTGCCTGTATCATCCTTCTGGTGAAAGAATGATGGCTGCTTCACATTTTTATATCTCCCATTCACAGTCTGCATGAAAAATAACTGAAATACAATTATTATAATTAATAATAACTAGATTTTATAAACAAGTTAATTAATTGATTTGTCTTTTGGAGTCAGCATGAACAGCAATCTTGCCTACTGCTCCATGAGCTGTATATCTATTTTTTTGCTGCCTTTTGTGAAAAATTAATGGCCAAGTAGCAACCTTACTCCAGTATGAGTTATTTGCAGTTTTGCTGCAAAATAACAAGAGCTTGCAACAAAGCAATACAAACACAGCATGAGATTTTATGAGTGCTGAATCTTGATGGAGGAAGATAAACAAGTCGTGAAAAATGTCCCAAAGGACTGAATGTTTTTCAGTGGGTTTTTTCCCAAATGTGGAATGAAATCCTAAAGCATTTGTTTCTAAAATCTCTGCTATAAACTCTCCCTTCCCTATAATCTCGTCAGCTCTGGGGCAACAGAATCTCTAAGGTCAGCCTTTCTGTTAACTACAACACTTATATTTCTCCTCTATTTCTTGGCAGCAGAAAGGAATGGATGATTTATTTTTAGTGAGTTGCTCAACCCAGCACAAGGAACTCAGTGAGTGACTTTTTTTTTTTTTTAACTGTCAGGATTGCCAGCAATAGCACTGTTCACAGTAGTATTAACTGCATCTATAAACCCCAGCACCACTTCTCTTGGCTCAGCCACAGTCGTATGTTCTTCAAATTTCTTTCTGATATTTCAGGCTCTCTTCTCCACAACATGATGAGTAATGTGTGAGATAAACTGGCATGTGTTATGTGACCAGCACAGCATGCATGGGTGAATTAGTTGCATTATCAGTATAAATGACAAAAAAGTTTTCTGACCCATAACATATGCTTGGGTGAGAGGAGAAAGATGCAAGAGAAAGCAGTAATGACATGATACGGCTACTCCATCTTAAAACAGATGTTTCTTTTAATCAAACAAGAATAGTAACAACAAAAACAAGAAGCTGTTTACAGTTCACTATTTTTTCCTTTAAAAAAATGTCTTTGGGAAATCAAAATATTTTAAAGGAGTCTCTCCTCTGCTCCCAAACTGAGCAATTTAAATTTTCACTCTACCGTAAATGGAATTTACTTGCTTAAATCTGCCCAGCATTGACTGAAGAATTGATACTACAGTAGTCATATCAGAAGTCTCTCTTTCCACAAATAAATCTTCAAACACAGAATAAAAATCTGTAAAATCAAAAGCAATATTAAAGCAGAACACAGAGAATTATGTGCTGTTTGCTTTAAGCAGTGTTATAGTAGGGATGCCATTAAAAAGTTTTGTGAGCATACAGATGATTTTTAACACTCAGTTGTCTAAAATAGTAGTCCATAAAAA
Organism: Edolisoma coerulescens; assembly: GCA_013397115.1. Classification (NCBI taxonomy): domain Eukaryota; kingdom Metazoa; phylum Chordata; class Aves; order Passeriformes; family Campephagidae; genus Edolisoma; species Edolisoma coerulescens. Next base: position 460,515 of record VWZW01005673.1, read on the forward strand.
GGAAATAGAAAGTAAGCTTTGTTGTCTATGGAAATCACTCTTTAAAAGGTTCTTTCAATTACAATGTATCGAAGCATGTCTGCAAATGCTGACTGCAATACTAAGTTCATTTTACAGCCAAGACATGAAAGCTGGAAGTGTAGATCCCAGGCAGATGAGAATGGCAACGCCATTTGTTAAATCATCAGGAAGGCACCTTTGTGCTCTCTTTCTTTCTGTCTTGCACATTTCAGGAAGTTATACAAAAACAGTTCGAAAATTCTTTCATTATCGTTCCTCCAACCTCCTCAAAACAGTCTTTCACTACACTCCCTTTATGGGGCATGATGGAAATCAAGCTCGTGCTCCCCTGGGCTACCCCACTGTGGGGCTGCTGGCTGGGGGACATGCCACAGTGCAGGGCCATAGCAATCTCCCTCTGCACGTGGGGCGGGTCATGGCCCACAGGAGCCTCTCTATCCACAAGGGGTAGCCGGGCTTGGGTAGAAGTGCGGCTGCTTTGGGTAGATGTGCAACACCCAGTTCCCCGCCCTCCCTCTGTACCTCTGCTCTGCCCTTGTGCCATCCTAGGTTTTCTACTTGACCTAGAGTTGCTTGGGATGGGCTCCTCTCTTCAGGGTCCTGCATGCTTAGACCTCAGCAGCTCTGTTCGGCACTCCAGTAATGATGAGTGCAGAAGCAGAGGCGTCCTCTCGGCTTTGCTATTGTGACAAGACGTCTCTGAAAGCAGCACCCTGTGCTCAGCGGGAGCCCACTGCCTCCTCCAGTGCCGGGGGTCCCACTTGTCACACTGGTCGAGCCACAGCTGTGGCACCAAGGCAGGCAGAGGCTGTGCATGGAGTGAGGCACTGTGAAAGGTAGGGAAGGTGATATTTCACTGGGGCAGAGTTTCCAGCAAGTAGTTCTTGAAGTTGCTTGTTATTGGCAGAGATTTGCTGAGTCCACGTGGGATTCCTGACATTTCCTCATTTCCTCCCACCAGGTCTGAGGTTCAAGTAAATAAATAAACTATAAATGACAAGGAGAAAGGCCAGGAGAGGGTTCCGGCTGTCATCATGCAAATCCAGAATGCTTTTGACTCCAGCTATATCCCATTTATATTAACAAATTAAAACACAAAGTCACATTTGTGCAAAAAAATACTAAAGAGCTGCTTGGTCAGAAAATTACTCACAAAATCATCATTGTTTATATTATACTCTTTCTTTACATATTTACAGTATAAGCTCATCAAAGTGATTCCTGTGTAAGGTAAAAAGAGAATTTTTCAATTATTTTTATGGCACCAGTGAAAGGTAAAAAGGAAGGCACATATGTGTCATCAGATAAAACTCCATCACCTCTCAGTCTCATTGAACAGCAAGGCAATCTATTCACACATTAATTATTTATATTGAAAGACTCCATCATGTACAAACAAACGCTTTGTAATAAAGTAGGATGAAAAATGTTATTTATATTTTGGCATCACAATAACTTGCCTATCTCCACTATTACTGACACAAGGAGTGCGAACAAACTTCAGCTGGTAGATCTAAATGCCAGACAAGGTCTGATTCTGACACAGCAGGCTAATCAGCTTCAACCTTCTGTTCAGTAAAATAGCTTTCTGGTTACCTGGACAGTAAAAGTCAGTAATACACGTGCCAAAAATTTAGGTTATTCATTTTGCTATTCAGTTCAGTTCAATATCCCCACATAGTGCTGTGCTAATGTGTGCTGTGCTAATATATCAAAGAATTTTAAAATCAGACTTTTTGCATCCATTTCACTTTTGTGAAATACTCCATTATCTGGGTATTCCTGTTGAAAACATAAGCCATGAAACAGCACCTTCCTATTTAAATTGCTGTTGTCAGACTTCAGAGTCAATACCCACAAAGAAAAAGTGGAGACTTAATTAATCCAGTTCACATCTCAGAACTTCTGCTTTCAGTTTTGAGGTCTCAAATGCAGGTTTTTCATGACTGAACCATTCCTGTGGGCTCCCATGTGGACAAGAGTTCACCCTCTGTTTTTGTTTCAGGCATGGTGATAAGCAACAGACAGTTTAGGTAACCTGCCATTTGCAGTCTTGATCTAAGTGGAGACCAGTTCTTCCTCTGGAGCTTTAATGCTTATTTACATTAAGGTACTTTTCATGAAAAAGAATATCTTGCTTAGGGCAAATACGTTTAATGTTTACTGCATTTATTACGTAGCAACTATTCTCCTTAAAAAAATATTTACCTCTATCTGAAAGCCTTCCTCATTTTAAAATAACACTAAGCTAGTTTACATAGAGACTTTACAATCACATTATTTTTCAATAACTTATTTTCATTGATCGGTCTAACAGTTTGACATGTTATTTATGGGCTACTGTGATGAATCACATCCGTTTCCAAGGTAAAGTAAGCAAATTCTCTGTTTATAGGATTAAAGTTGAAGGTCAAACTTTGATTATATTTTCTGTTCTACTACAGCAATATAAAGCAAGGCCTTTAGACTTCAGAACTGGCAACCAGTCACATGACATGCTTTTATACTTAAAAATTGACCACAAATTTTGATTAAATCATAATTAACATCTGAGAGGCAGGAAACCTAGCAGATAACTGCAACAGACTCTGAGAGGAATTTATTTTGTGTTTTGAATATGCATTTTAATTTTTTTTTACCTTGCAAAGAGGATTTATTTATTTTTAATCTTTTTTAAGAAAAGAGTTTATATCTACTGGAGTGTGAGAGCTGGGAAAATGCTAACCTTCAATGCTTATGGTGTCTTGTGATATTTATCTAACTCACTGGCCCACTGCTGTTCAACTTCTACCAGTGTATATTTACCAGTTAGCCATTGGCAGGTGCAAGCGAAATTTGCCTTGTCCAGAAATGTAATATATAAACAACATTTAACCCCCCTTTTTAGCAACACATTATTAAAATGTGAGTTGGGGTCTCAGAGCTGCTGAAGTACTGACAACCTTAAATTGTAAAGGATGTTGTTGTCCAATGCGATAATTCATTACCCAGATACCCTCCTCTCCAGCCAAAAACAATGCCCAGCACGCTCACACAGCCAAAGGGAGAGGGCATGGATGATGGAAACATTTACATTAAAAGATAAACACGTGCCGATGAGAATCACATCCAAAATATCCCTACTAAATTATTTAACAAAGGAAGCATGAAAGGGAAGATTGTGAAGTACGTGCTTTCAGTGAGCTGTGGAAAGGTTGCTTAGGAGGCTTCTTGTGATACAACACGAGTATTGTTGCATTTAGATTAGAGGTACTGACCTTGCTTCATCACCCAGCTTTATTGACCTCTCTCTATGCTGCATGTCTTTTTTGTCTTTGAAGGATTTATGTCAAATCATTTGTTATTGCAGACGTTGTTGTGCCAAGACTTGGCAAATCCTGGCTTGTGACTGCAGCTATCCTTTTAGGTCAGGATTAGGGAATACTTTTGGTGCATCCAGGGGAAACAGATTCTCCCTTCAAATTAAAACTCTTCTTTAGAGAGGTCTGAATCATGATTGAAGATTACTACACAGGCAGGCTTTGCAATGGGCAGATTTTGTCCTTTATGAGCAAGGGGAAGAAGAACCCGATCACACAGGAGCATCCCCATCCACAGGACTTTCTGGTGCTAGGTCTGCCCAGGCACCTGTCCCAGAACTAAAAGTGAACTGGTAGAGCTTAGGAAGAATAAGTTAGTGCAGAAAGACAGAAAATAAACCATGCTGCTGCATCATGAGGAAGGATGCGGTACTAGAAATGACACTGTGTGAAAATTGCTGTCTGTTACTATTATTGGCATAAATCTAGAAATCTCTCTAGTCCTCCTCCTCCAACCCATGCTGGCCCTTTTTAACTCTGCTGGCACATTCCAATGGATGAAAAGGATTGAATTGACAAAGTAGACTGAGCTACCTCCTGAGTGTTGTAGCTTTAACTGTATTGAGGTAGGGATGAGGATGAGCTGAAAGAATACTAGGAAAGCCTGTCAGAGGTGACTGCCTTCAGGAGGTCAAGACTGGATGCAGAGCTCCCCCAGACTACCAGAGGGCTGATTAGTGACACAGTTGTTCCTATCTTTGGAGACCCAAAATGTGCCTTTGAGATCAGGCCTGGCCCTGAGCAAAAGGAGGTACATAAACACTCCAGCCCAGGAAAAGCCTCAGGAAGCACAAACTCTGGAACAGTTTATCTCAGAGACACAATTTGTGCTATAGTCCATGCCTACAAATTGCTACATGCCCCCATGCCAATGAACTAGCTGAAATGGGAAATTGACCAAAAAGACAGAATGAAGGTTATACCTGTTTCCTTCCCTGCTTATTTGGAGGCTTAGAAAGGGGCAAATTTACACCCCATAGTGAAGCCAAAAGTGAGGGTTTTGATAAGAGAGCAGCTGAACCCCACACAGTTCCTAAAAACCAGCCTGTGCATGCCTCCCACCATCAGCTATGCACTGTTTTAGCAAGGCTTAACCCAGAGTTTATGCAGCTTGAACAAGATGTAAAGTGGAGCCCCTGCTCCTTTTTGTTCTCAGGGATGGATACGGATGTCAAACACAGCCTTGTCCTTACTGAAGAAAATTTTGCATTCTCTTCAGCAGTTTATTCTTTATCTCAGAGTTTCTGCACCCTCTGCACCCACACCAATTAAATTATCCCATCTTTAGCACTAAAGGATTTGTCTTGTAAAATAGGTCTTCAGCTTTAAAGTTTAGTGCAATTAAAATCAAATACTGCTGATTAGGAATGCAGTGCATAAATTATTATTCAAATGAATTCTCTTAATGATTTAGGACTACTCTCATGAGCAAGAATTTTCAGGACTGGACTCCATATTCCTTAAGGGAGAGCCTGTTTTTCTCCTAACTTGCAAACAGTAGGTGGATCACAACAAACAGGATCTTTACATAGCTTAAAGGTGAGCAAATAGATAAGGACTTATAGGATCAGAATCCTCTCAAACACTTTGCTTGTACTTCACCGATTTCTACTAACAAGGATTAAGCTGCGCCGTTTTCTTGTGTGCTGCGTCTTTTGACAATAAAATGTTCCCTATTTCCATACAACACAGACAGGTCCAGATGTGCTATTTTGGTTTGAGATGGTTAAACTTTTTTTTGTTACTATGGAGATTATCTACTGAATGGTTTACTTACTGCCTCAAAGCTGTCATCGCGTACTGTTTAATTTATAGAGCTGGTCCAAATCTCTGTGGAAAAAAAAGTCACCAATATTTCTCACAACTTTCTTTGATTTATTTTTCAGTGTCAACCAAGACATAACATTTATTATGATTCACCTTAGCATGATGACATTTCATTATTCTTACTGAAGAAGATGTTCCTGAAAAAAAGAGATCAAAATCTCCTTAGCCTCCTGGATATCACATAATAAATGAGGGGGTCTGTTTTTCCTCAGTGCCTCAATAAGAAGAAGTGTTTATGTCTCAGGACCAAGCCCCCACAGAATATTTACAAAATTTGTTGCGAGGTGTTGAGACATAAACCTGAAGTTCAAAACCTACATCAAATACAAATGAAGACCTATAAAATATAGTGTAAAACAAAAAGTCAAAAGAAAAAATTGTAAATGTTTTTAAGAATTACTGAAATCCTTAAGTGTCTTCCCCATAAATAACACATAAAATTCATTACATCAAATGGACTTTAGTGTTAACATCCTAAATATTATAAATTAATTAAATTGCAGTGTGCTAAAATAAAAAAGCCAAACATTCTTGACTTGCTATAGATAGCCAACCAAAGCCCATTACACTCTTCCTTGAGCAAGCAAGAGAGAAAGACTTAAAATAGCATCTGCTTTACATAAGAAATTTTTATCAGAAGCTAAAACCCTAAATTGAAAGTTACTTTGAATTTCATTATGGTAAATGAATATGAATTTATTTTATTAAGGGGAAAAATGTCTTCCAGAAATCTCATGGAAAACAACCCAGATTAGGACATGATTAAAAATAAGAATAGGCAGATGATCTTAGCTATAGGTCCTTAGAAAACAGCATCACCTTCATGATTTCATAATAACACTTGTTTTACCTCATTCCATGATCTATAAGGCATGCTAGCATTTTATTGCTTCTGGAAAGATTAAGAAAAGTGTCCTGATATACTTATATATAACTGATATTTTTCAAAGTGTGCATGTTTACTTTTCTGTATATTTTTGTATATTAGTATTAAGAAATTGATATTTAAATTTATTCTGAAACAGAATAAATTACATCTTATATTAAGCACTGTATGCAGAAGTAAGCAGAGTCTTGGAGGCATTTCTATTCTATCAGACGACTTCTCAAGTCATACAAAGGCAGATGTCACAGGGGTCATATAAAGGTTTCTACTCCGATACGAGCTTTAAGGACAGCCTCTGTGGGAACACACATGTTGAAAGATTGTGTACTTTAAAAATGTGTAGCCTAGCTTGAATGCTAGGACACAAGCAGTTATACAATATCAAGTCCTAATAAAATAGTTCGAGGTGGCTGAGGAAATGTACTCTACAAAACAAACATTTCATTGCTGCAATCAAATTCACGCATCAGTGTGTCAGTGCATCACACAGCTCAGAAGCATAAAGCTGTTTCGTTTTCTCACCTGTATGTTTCTGAGTCAACCCTTCATCTGAAAATGTCCTTCCACTGCTTCTACCCAGAGTTATACTCTTCTCTCACTTTTCCACCTGCACACGGAATATCAAATGACTACTTATTTCCTTGGATTTTAGACTAGGGCCAGGGATCTTGCTAGCTGTGTTTTCACAGTGTTGGCTATTCAGACTTTATGCAGCGGAACTACTGTCATAAATTTGGGGTATTTTTTCACTAGGTGATTTTTAGCCATGCTATTCTCTGTTCCAGCTGCCAGTCCACTACACAAACACACAGGTCAGCACAGAGCAGAGGAGAGGTGCAAGAGTGGGAATAAAAGGCTGGAAGAGGGGCAAGAACTTTTTATACAGCAGCAGCTTCAATTTGCATCCTATTACAGGCTCATTCAATCTTCCTCGAACACTCCTTTGCTCAGGTCTATACACCTCCAGCTATTGTCTCCAGCTATTTCATAACTTTGCACTCAATTGTGCCTTTCATTTCACCAGAAGGGAAGAGTTTTAACACACCTGTTGATCTTAAAATGTTCTGCAGTTTGCCCACAGTTCAAAGGTTCACATGGTGTCTGTCTTAATCACTGCTAGGGCAGCAATGGGAAAGCTCTACAGTGAATAGAGAAGTTGTTTTTGATTAAAGAAATAAGTATTTCATTGTTTTAGCCAATCTGAAGGTCATTAGGAGACAACACTGAACATGTCCAACTTCTGCTTTGTGAGTCAAAGTTGGAGTCACAAAATGGGAACTGTGCAAGCTCCACGCCAAGACTGCACAGGTATGACCAGGGAAGGCCTGGAGACATCAGGTATCTGGGGTAGATAGTATGTGATATGTCAGATTTGTAGCACGAATGGGTTAGGAGGGTTACAACAATCCAGGAAGAGAGAAAAGCCAAAGAGTATCCAAAGGCTACAGTTAGAGCGTGGAAGTAAAAAAAGTGAAACTGGTCAAAGAGTTAAAACCATGGAGCACTGATGGCAAAAGGAAGAAGTGATGGCTGTGTGAAGGCAGGTGGTAGAAGCATTGGTGTGTGGGTGACGCTGGAACCCCTCCTCACAACCTGGGGTGGCTCCACCAAGCAGCCAAGCTCTGCAGTACTGGAGCCAAGGGGCTCCCCCTGCACAGTGCCACCGCTCCTGCCACAGGGCTGACTCCCTTTCTGAGGTCTCTGGCTCTCAGCACACACATCTCTGCACCTGACTCCCTTGTGCAGTACAGATTGGCCCTAAGACTCTTTTACGTCACTCTGGGAATGAAATACAAACAAATCCAGATTAAGGTTTTTTCCTACAGCCAGTGTGGGATAAAGCTTTACTTTCCCCGATATGTAAACACTCACACACCACATATGCACACACCAGCTTGAGTTACCCAGTTTTTACAGATTCAAGGCCAGCCCTAGATGAGTTACCCTGTTGTAACCATATATGCTTCATCATTCTGTATCTGATCAACACTGCATGCAACTTGACCTGTCATATGACATAGCTGAATTTGGCCCACAAATGCTATTAGCATCAGGTTAGTTTTTTTAATTCCACATTTGTCCAAAGATCTTTGGCAACAGCATAAATCGTTGCCAAAGCTTAATGCTAATCTCCTGAATTTTGAAAGCACAACAGGCAAAGTCAACCCCTGAATACATCTGAGACATAAGCATTCAAGATACAAACATTTGCAGGAAATAACAAACAAAGCCCTGCTACTTCTATAGTCAAATAATAGCACTAGTGCTGAATAGAGAACAATTTTAGAGAACAAAAAGGTAGTGAGATTAAAAATATACCTGATTAAATGGGACTTTTTGTTTTGCCAAATGCCTGGGCTTTTGTTAGAAACAGATAATTCCCTTCAATTGCGTGGGTCAAAATTTGTGGGAATGAAACCAACAGAAAGTGTAGGACATGATTTTTTGCAATGGGTGGCCAAGCAGTTACTTATATGCAGTGCTGCCACAATTGAGACTTGGTTTCTATTTGCTGATGAGTGAATTCCAAACCGGGGGAGGCATGGGAAACTTGCAATGATCTCACTTGGGTGCCCCGCATTCTCCTGCCAAAACTCAGGAATACCTAAAACACAATTTATTTAAAAACAAGTTCTTCCTTTTACCACAGCTCATGATGTTCCAAACCAATGGCTGCGTCTGAATGCTAAGTATGACGTCACATCCCCTAGTCATCCTTTCCCCATTTAGACTCATGGTGAAATTAAAGTCGCATTTAGACCAATGCACAAAAAATCAGACTTCTTTCCAGAATTACACTGCAAAAATTAAGAGTTTAATTGCTAGGAAAAGCAAGCTTCTCACTCTTTTATTTATTTGTCTTTTTAGTTGATGAAGATACCATCTCCTGCAAGCTTTCAAAAGAATATATCCAAACCACGAAACCAGGATCCAGGAGACAACTGAAAAGGACAGAACTATCCCTGGTGACAAGTAATAGCAAGGAGGCAAAAGGAGTTCAGACAAGACAGGAAAGATCATATTTTCAGCTAATATGACTATCTCAAAGCACTGATACACCTTTTCACTTGGTAAATAATAAAAATCTTGGCATTCATAGTGTTTCATAAGGCCTACCCAATAAAAGATGGAGAAACACTGCCTATCATCCCAGACAACTCCTCTAGGCTCAGAGCTGTCCTCCACCTGCACCACAGCATCTGTGAGACATGCCCGCTCATTCCCTGATGTTAACAGGAATACAAACCCCAGTCCAGCCCTCTTCTCACCTCTGTGTGTGGCACAAAATGCACTAATTCCTAAGCACCACTGACCCCAGGCTCGAGCATTGTGGCAGCAGCTGAATGGCCCAAATCATAAATTATCCCTTTGCAATGGCTGGTGAAATAGGGCTTGAATCTCACATCACTTACATGGCAGGCTTGCACCCGTAGAACTTCATAGATTTTTACTGAGGCATATTTGATTCACTCCAGTGTAAACGAGAAGCAGCTTTGCTCAGTTACTTTCCAAGTTAGGGGGTTCTCTGGCAGAGCAATATGAGTAAGGGTGCATCAGCTGCCTTGCCCACACAGTGCTAAACACTGCCACTGTCATCTGCTTTGTATTCTTCCCAAGTCTCCAAATCATATTTCAAAAAGGATACAGAAAAGTACCATTAAGAAACCATCCCCATCAGCTGGTCAGTCTCATTCTAACATACTCCAGTCATGATTACCAACATGTTACATCATGTGAAGTATAAAGACAGCACTGCTGAGGCTTACCTGGCTGGTTTATAGGCAATCAAATGTAGATGTTGAAAATACCCCTCCATCTTGGGCCTTCACTCTTCCCTCCTGGCACTAGTAGAGTTACTAATATGATATGTTGGCACAATCAGCAGAGAAGCAGTTCAAAGGACATACGTGGTGTGCCTGTGTGTGCATGCACTGATACACAGGTGAGACTGAAAGATGATCCTGCAGAGGTAAGAATGTGGACCACCTCACTTCTTCTTGAATCTGTGCTCTTCCTTCTGTATGTTGAGACTTTCTTAGGTCTCCCAGTCCCTTTGTTCCTTGGTATAGTTGGCCATGGCAGCGTGGGGAATACATAAATATTTAAGGAACAAGAGGGGATGGTGACAAAGAATTACCTCTTCCAAAGAACTACTGGAAAATATTGCTTGGTAAAAGAAAAATATGTCAAGTTTCCATTCCTTCTTTCTGATCCATATTTTTCATCATACCCCTTTTTCCGTAAGACGTTATTTTTCTCTCTGTGTTTTCTCTTAAATTTCTCTATATTTTTTCCTAAGCTTTACCACAGATATTTTATCTAATCTGTGAAGTTTTAGCTAATAGTACTGCACTTAAAGTTCAGGTGCAGTGGTGTTCTTAGCACGAGAGTCACAAGCAAACAAACCAAAACAGGAGGCAGGGTTTTCTGCTTACAGAAGAAACACCAAGCAGGAACCAGCATTCTGGTTCCAGGTTTGAAGAGTGTATGGCCCACCAGGGTTTGGCCTCTGACATAATCTGCAGGAACAGCTGTAATAATATCCAAAAGACAATCTGCCAATTAATTATTCTCTAAAAGCCACTCCACTTGTCCGTGACTACTCTGGAATTTGTGTAGTATATGGTGCTGGTCTTCAGCTAATGGGAGCAAAAAGACCTCTTCTTTCATGATGCAAAAATTCATCTAAGTAGAGGATCCTGCAGCCTGGCTTGGTCTCATCTGCAGACAATTGCATCTGTGTTGGTAACTTAAAATTACCCTTATAGAGTAGTGGTTTCTGCTCTTGATATTTTGATATTCAATATCATATTCATTTTCTCAGCCCCAGAGTTCCCAGTACAAGGCATGTGCCATTCTGAAGTGTCAGGGCTGTAAGGAGGAATTTGAGCACTTCACTGATGACACGAAAGAGCCCTAAAATGGGTATTATTCCACATGAGAGTGGGTGCATTTTGGAATCCACTGCATGCTCATATGGAATGTCTTAGATATATTTTTCAAAGGCTGCAGTATATAAATAAAACCTACTGAAAATAATGGAAAATACTAGGGAAAAAAAGCTTGCTGCCCACTGCAGGGTAAAATCCAGCATTGTATTAAATAGTTGATATATATATATTTTTGCCATTCTCTTTCTATAACCTGAATCTGTTACAAAATTAATTTGATTTCAATATTTTACTTTAAGTATGCATTAAAATTTAGAAATATATATGTTAAAAAAACTCAAATGAAAAATTAAGAAACACTAAAATGTAGGAAATCAATTTAGGGCATTTCATGTAAATCTATAAAAATAATTCACATGAAGTTTGGGGATCCAGAAAACAGGATTCGAGATATTGATCACTTTCCTCACTACAGAAGCACAAATTTGTGCCAAAATTCTCTAGTGTTTTGAACTGCACGTGTGCATAGTACAGAGACGCTATGATCCCCAAACTGTCGCTGTCTCCTACTGGCCAGCCTCTGAATATGTCTAACATCCACCTAGTGTAAAACCCTCTGTTTCAGAACAAAGAATGACCTGGATGATGCAAGATATTCTTTTTTTTAAGAACATCAGAGACTTAGTATGAAAATAGTTACTCAAGAGTGTATCACTTAAAAGAAACACAGCTATGCAATCAACAGAAATACAAGAACAAAATGAACATAGGGCCTGAGGATAGGATAGAACTTGTTCTTCCAAGACTATTTGGATTCCCAGGTTAAATTTATGAACTTTTGTTATGAAAATAATTGCTGAAGATTGTGGAAAATAAGGATTGTTAGGAACTGGGTAATGTTTCTCATAAACTGCTTGTTGTCTTGTTTAAATGGCAAAGGTTCAGAGATGAATGGGTGGCAAACCATGACTTTATACAGGCCTCATTATATACCTTCTGCAGTGGTGATATGTCCTAATTCTAACATCAGCTCTTTGGCTCAACTATATCTAATTAAGAAGCTGATGCAGACTAGATTTTTACCATTAAAATTTGGGATTTTTAAATTTAAAACAGCTTTGGTGTCTGATATGTAGATATGAAAGATTAGTAAAATTTGCTCACCTGGGCAAGAAAGGTTTATAAGGAGAAAGGTTTTAATGTCCATTCAAGAATCTCCCAACCAATCAAACAATAAAACCTCCATCAGTGTAGTTTCCCAGAAATGGGTATTATACTGATGTGCTACAAATCATGAAACTGCTGCACAATACTCTGGTGTGTGCACTGTGTGTGAATGAGCAACAGAGAGACTTTTTGGCCTTTGCCATGTTATTCCCACAGTGTTACAAGGGGGAAACTCAGGAGCTGTTAGATGTTATCTCCCTGCAAGATGACTGCCACGTAGAAATGTGAACGTTACAAATTCACTGCTGTGAATTTTAAGCAGGGCATCAATTTTCTGTAATTCATGAGCTAGATGCTAGTCAGCCTTTGAGTCATGCTTCGGGTAGCTCCTACCGGGTGGTAAAACAGCTTGTGAAGAGCCAGGCACAAGGCTGAACCTGATAGTACTCGAGAGCCCCACGGCAGCCCCGGGCAGCGTCCCTGGCAGAGCTGCCGGCAGTGACACTCCTGTGCGGCCGGCTGAACTCCAGCTGCAGTGTTGTTTTCAGCTGGGCTGAGGCATGTTGTAATGCCTGGAGGTACAAACTGCAGGCATTTTCCCTGCGCTGGAGAGCTAGAGAGATGCACTTTACTTTAAGGCTACAGTCACAGTTAGGCAAGGATTGTAAGACATGTGGCGCGTATGGGCAGGAGACGTTTGCTTAGGTGCAAGGAGTTCACAACTGTATGTTTCTGAGTAACTTGCCTGCCATCAATCAAGGAAAGCTTTGAAATTAGTCGACTCGATAAGCAAAGTAGAGGGAAAATACCTGTTAACCAATCCAAAAGAAGAGGGCATCCTGGCCCGGCGGCCCCGGTAGCCGCTCGCTCGCCCGGCGAGGGGAACCCGGTGCTCTACCACCCTGCCCGGTGCAGCCGGCCGCTCCTTCCACCGGAGTTATAGCCCATTGATGCGTTTTGTTTCGGGCTCAGAGGCGTGGGTGTGATGTCTAAAATTATGCAGACTGGCTTTTTTTTAAATATATATACTAGTTTAAATGACTGCCTACAATGGGTAGGAGGGAACAATAGGACCTTGCGGTGCGAGGTGATATGCGGTGGAATAGGATTAAGGAGGACAATAATTATATGGAAGAATCTTGTTTCCTAACCTCCTACGTGATGAGGTGTAAAGCGTAATTGTAAATTACAATTAGCCGGAGAATAAAGGTTTCCTCAGGAGCGGGGTGGAATTTCATCGCGGTGTATCGATGAATATTAAACCCGAGCGGCTTGATCGGCACCGCCGGGCTGCGGCTCTGCCCCTTAGGAGTCGTTCTGCTAAGGGACTGAACCGCGGGTGCCGGGGGCGGAGGGAATAGGGAGAGCAGAGCCGCGGGCCGGCGCTGTGCGGGGCTCGCAGCGGCGCGGAGGGGCGCGGAGCGGGCCCGCTCCCGTGGCGCAGCGGCCCGGGCTCGGGCTCCGCCGCTGGCAGGAGAGGGGCAGCGGCTAATCGGATTGGGTAGGCTCCCGTAATCCCACCCCGATCGGCGGTGGTGTCTCTCTCTCTCCAATATCACTAATGTCACTTCTATTAGCTGCATTAGACAGATGTTCAAAAGCTCCCTCTCGCTCGCTCGCTAAATCTGATCCCCCTGTAATACTTTCACTGGTATTAAATCCACATGCACCCACTCTTATTCCCTCCCCCCGCCCCCCCTCCTCTCCCCNCCCCCGCTATCCCTTTTACTTTCCTGAGTGGACCCTGGCTTCGTTTGATCGTCTTTTCCAGGGCAAAACGAGATCTTCTGGCGAACAGACAATGGGATTGCCCTCCCTCCCCATATGGTTGTCTCCCACTGAACCCTGTTTCCTCCACAACCAAAAAAAAAAAAAAAAAAAAAAAGAAAAAAAAACAAGAAAACACACAGAAAGTCCAGCCAAACTAATACTGCCTGGGATGTCACTATTGCTGGCTACTCAGAGGATTTGAATCTACCTTCACAAAAGACAGAATTGTGAGACTTACCTCTTCGATGCAGGATTGCAATTATTGTTGGGATGCTCTAGATCTCCCTATATAAATGTATAGATGGATAAACACACACACATTTGTGTAGATAGATCAGATACACACATTCGGCAGGTGCGTCTTCCCAGTTTGTTTATCCGGACCAACATGTCTTTTCTCTAACTCTTCTTTTAAAAAAGGTTAGGGAACATCCAGCCGAACGGGCTTTTAACTTCTTATTCTTGCTCTGGATCAGTGTTCCTTGACACTCTTTCCTGCTTCACTTCTACTGTTCTTCCTCACTTTTCGCAGTCCTTTTTCGTTGTACTCTCCTTTCCCTCTTACAGGGTCACAATCTCCTTTGTAACTGTGTGTTTTATTCCACACACCCCCCCTCCAGCTGTCCTTTTGTTGTTTTCTCCGACTAACCCGCAGAAATGAAACACATATGCAACTCTGTCTCCTTGCATTTTCAGATGTTTCTCTCACTATTGTCTGCTACAGCTCATTGAAAGTGCAAAGTGAAAACAGATGTATAAAAGATAAGAAATATACACATACGCGCACCAAGTACGTGGAGCAGAGAATAAATCTGGTAAATCCCAGCAGAAAGAAAGAAAAAGAGAGAGATAGAGAGAGAGTGAAAGAAAAGAGCAGAAAGAAAGAAAGAAAGAAAGAGAGAAAGAATGAATGAAAGAGAAAAACTGCACCTCAGGTTCTTAATTAGCACAACAGGGCATTTTCATGAGATTTGATCATTTCCCTCTGCCCGGACAAGAAGAAATCAATGGGGTAGGAATCTATAAATCAGTCAGCATGTCAGGACAAATCAAAATAATGCTTCTATTATTTCAATCAATAAACCATTTTTATACCTAACATCTGATCTACACAGTGTGTTTGTGTTGGAAATTTGCAGATCCGCTTTGCACAAAAACAAACTATTAACATACGTGTCAATCACATTTGTAACTGTTTGAAATGGCTGGAGATTTCAGCGCGGGGCTGACTGAAAAATTCCGGGAGAAACAGAAATGCGCGGGGGGGCGGATCGAGATGAAAACACTTCCGAAAGTTTGTCGCTTCTTTATTGTTTGCCCTCCTCCCTTTTCCCCCCACTCCTGCCTCAGCCCTGAGCTTTGCGAGCGGCTGAGCCGAGAGGGCCAGGTGGGGAGGAGGAGAGGTGGGTGGGGAAGCGGGGGAGGCAGGCAGGACCCCACCGTGTTCATGGCCAGTGGTGCCCCAGAGCCTACAGGGGTCCGGCTGTACGAGTCGGGTCTGCGGCGCGCCCCGCAGGTGCAGCCTAGCCAGCAATCCCCAGGCCACCCCAAAGCCCCGGGCAGCTCGGGCAGGCGGGAGGCTCTTGGCTGCCGGAGGGAAGAGCAGCCTCATGCTCCCTGGCCCGCTCCCTTCGGGCCAGGTCTGCTCAGCGACTCCTCCGCTACCTGTCTGGAAAGCCCTCCAGCCCCAGACAGGGATGGGAAAGGTGCCAGATGGGTTTCCTCTACATCTTGCTGTACAGTGCTTCGCCTTGCTTGTTTGCAAATCCACCAAATAATTCATGCCAAACAACCATTTAGAAACCATTTTCTTTGTTTCTTTGAAACCCTACTGTACAGCTCCATCTGCCTGATATAAATGAATAATCCTTCTTGATACCATTTCTAATCCATTTCTTTACAGTCGAATTGGAAAGGGGGGTGGAGGTGGGATTAATCATCTTTAAAAATGGAAACCCCCAAACAGCCACAGATCCGGCGTATTTATTGCTTCAAATTAAACAGATGTCTCCTCACCCAACCCCCTCCCTTGTGGTTGGATTTAGGACAAACAGGGGCATTTCTCAGAACCAAAATCCCATGCAAAATTCTTTGGAGTTCAGAGCCTGGATTCTTTTTTTCAAGGGCTAAGTAGCACCAGGCATTACTCATATGTCTCAATCAATCCTTCATTAGACAAGAAGAGGAGGAAGACGAAGAAGAAAAGCGAGGAGGAGATTTTGGCCCTGTCGGAGGGGGCTAGTCCTGACTGCCCTGGGTGTCCATCCCTACAGCTCTTCACTTCCCTCCCCTGCCCGGTCCCTCCCGGTTTGTTCCATGTCGCCGCATTACAGCGGGCACGGGGCGATCATCTGTAATTCATTGTTTGGGAGGGAGAGAAGAGTAGAGAGCGTGGGGGAGAGCGAGTTGCAACTGGGAAGGTTACAGATTATGTTGTTTTGTGCTGGTTTGTTTTTTGTTGTGTTTTTTTTTACCCCAGGAATGATAAACAGGGTGGGGAGGGTTTGATTGATTCTCTTTTCCCTTCTTTTTCTTCCTTTATATTTATTCTTTCTCAAAGTGCTAATATTTTTTCACTATAAGGATGACTTGTGTGCGCCCCTGACAAGGCATCTCGGAACAAAGAACATTTGCACCTCTTCTCTTGGATAATCAGCGCCTGCTAACACCAGGCACCATTGCTCTGCCCCTACCCCAACGCCCCTCGGGTTTTATTTTTCTTCTCTTCCAATTCCTATTTTTTTTTAATATTTAAATTTCCTAATCGAATTTCTTCATTCCCTCCTTGTTGTTTTCATAGATGTTCTATTTCCCGTCTTCCCTCTCATTTCCAGATCAAACTAAGCTTGCCTATCGTACCCGGGTGGCTGGGGTCGGGGGATTGGGATATTATTAGAAAGCCATATTCCCACAGTGAAAAAGGAAGAGAAAGGGAAAAATCTCAAGATTTAAGGCAAAACACTGAGGAAATCGGCGGACACCGGCGAGCAGCCCCGGCCGGCGCACGGTGACTTCGGCCCCCGCGGGCGGCCGCTGCTGCGGGCGGCCCCGCTGCCCCCGGCCGCTGCTCACACCCGCCACCAGC
>VWZW01005673.1:479121-495557 GCA_013397115.1 Edolisoma coerulescens
GGGAGCGGGGGATGGGGAAGGGGAGGGCGATTTGCATACAGCTTTGTCTTTACCGCTGTTTGCGCTGGCGCGGGTTATACCGCTAATTGCACCAAACTACCGAGCACATCGGCCTCCACCGCGCTCCTCAGCCCGGCTTCCCCACGCAGCTCCGGGCCGGCGGCCCCCGCGGCCGAGCCCCCCGAGGTCAGTCCGTACCGCGGCGGCCGCGCTGCCCTGCGCGGGGAGCGCCGTGCCCGAGGCGNCCTAAACGGGGGAGTGATTCTACTGGGTGGTCGCGGGGCTCTTGAAGTCAGCCTGGCTCCTAAGAGAAGGTCCTTCCAGGAGGCCCTGTGCAGTGAACAAAAGAGAGGGACCGAGGGATAACGCGACAGCCTCTATTTCAGGAGGTGTAGTGCGCGCTGTTTTCTTCCGCCTCCCTTTCGGTGACCAGATTTGCCACATCATGCTTACTACCGAGTGGAGCCTTTATCCAAGGCTGCATTTTCTCCTTCATGGTTTTGGAGGAACACACAGCATCTTGTTGTGAAATATAATTGTGATAAGGGGCAGAGATCAGGAGAGGGACAAGAGCACAGGAAGCATTGCCACTACTGCCTCAGTACCCATATCGTTCTCTCTTGAGTAATCTGATGTGTGATGATTGCAGAGTAAGAGGACTAAAACGACATAAATTTTCAGTAGAATAGTTCTTCCTTAAGAAATTTTGCTTAAGTCTCGTGCTGAATGAGTTGACATTATCTTCAGTGTTGCTAGCATCAAGAATGAACAAAATACAATTTTACTTTTAAAGAAACCATCTTCTGCATACCTTCAGTATTTGTACTAGTCTGAGATTAGTTAACTCTGCTTTTTATCTCTTTCCCTGAGCTGGCCCTTTCAGAAAAACCAATTGTTGACTGCAGCCAGGCCAGGGGTATCTGTGCAAAAGCTCATCCCACTCTGTTGTGTTGAATGAGTGCCAGGATAGAATTCCTCAGCAATTAACAATCCAGGACCTGAACACAAGCCCATTTTATGACCATTTAAGCTAATAAGGAGTCACTGGTCATTTCCAGCAGGGCCCAAGATGGGTATCTAGAATCACTGTGTTTAAACTACAGCTCACCTGCCAGACACATTGCTGCGCAACTGGGCAGACCCCGAAGGCAACCCGATCTCAGTGGGTCCCAGATCACAACTGGTTTCCTAAGGACTCTTGCAGCACAAGCTTGGGATTGTCTTGCCTAATTAACAGTTTGACATAGTTAGTTATCATTAGCTTGGTATAATCCATTCTGGGAAGGATTCTTCTATGGCAGAACAAAAAGCCGTAACTCTTACTTCCATTGCTGTGTAAACAAATGACACAACCAGTTCTAACTGACGTTTGAAGTACTCACTAGCTACAAATCCATCATATGTATCCAGTGGACTTCAAGTTTAGCCCATGCCTTCCTCTGCCAGGTGGATATATTTGTGTCCTTTCATTAAGTCTTTGCTAAAATCTTAGATGTGGAATTCATACATAAACAGAGACAGAGCATGCTCATAATTTTTACATTTATTTCCAGATACTATTAGAAATCCAGGGGTCATGGGCACTTATGGATCAAATATTCTCATATTAAAGTACTGCAAAATTTGTGACTGACATGTGTAAATTGCATATAGAGA
This sequence comes from Edolisoma coerulescens, assembly GCA_013397115.1. NCBI lineage: Eukaryota > Metazoa > Chordata > Aves > Passeriformes > Campephagidae > Edolisoma > Edolisoma coerulescens. The sequence goes on from VWZW01005673.1 coordinate 480,778, forward strand.
CATGCTGCCTGTCAATAGGTTACCAAGATGAGTGTAAATGACATTCTGTGCTTCAAACACTGATAGCTCTTGTATCCATTCGGTTACATCCTTCATCATCCCATTTAAATAACAAATTTTATTGACCCCTAGGAATTCCACACAGATTCTTTCCACAGGCAAGACAAGGATCCCAGCTTACCAAACAATGAGATGAATGTTTTCTTCATTATTATTGCAGAAGTCTAAGAAATCTTGAATGTGTTCCTTGATTCTTAGAATGTATCACTGCAGGAATCGCTCCTAATCACGTTTAAATTGGAGTAATTTATTAGACTCACTGAGGACTAGGAACTGGGAAGTCAATGGCACTAGGGCAATTGCCCCTGCTCAGAATGTGGCTGTATGAACTAGAAACATCTGTAACAAAATTAATTAGGTACAGAAATTTCACTTGTCATTTCCCAGCAATCAAATGAAATGTAAAACAGACTCCTTATTTTTTTTTCTTTCTATCACTACTTCTTCTTTTCCTTCTATTGAAACTGCTGGGAAAAAAAAATTAACTAAGAAACTATTTGTATGATCATTTCATCAGTTCCCTAGAAGAAAAAGAAAAAAAAATATAATATATATGTGCCTATCACACCTATATGCACATATACATATATCTGTCTATATAAAACTTATGTGTAAATGTATAAAAAGTATATAGTATATTAATCCATTTAGGTATGGATAAGACGTTAATTAAAGTGACCAGATTATTAAATAGTAGATATTATAATAGAAACACAATTAATAACATTTACAGTAAAAGCTATCGGTGCCACATTTACCACAACTACAATAGAAATAACAAATATTTTTTCCCATGCTTTTCATTATATATCTTTGGTTTACTTGTTAATTCACAAATTAAATATTAATAAAATCTCTAAAAAACATCTCTCATATGTATGCTAACATCTCAGTAATAACCATTAATATGTCTCTTTGCTTTCATATCTGTTGTGATCTGAAATACCCCACAAATTCAGCAGCTGACTGGCTGGTGTTTTATATGCAATTACAGCAGAAATTAATTCGGCCAACACACCTGCTTAATTCAAGTTCAAGTTTGTGCCTTACCTGCTCTCTTTACCCTTTGATTGCTCCATATCACTGACATTTCCACTCTGCAACATTTGTCTTTTAGCCACTAATTGTTATCAAGATGTTTTAAGAATCCACTAAGGCATTAGTATTTTCAGCATTACCTCTATGTCCCCAGGGTTTAGTTATACCTTCTGCTGTGGGGCAGAAAAGGCTATTACATCATTTACTTTTATCCATGCTCTTCTTTTATCCTGGGAAAGAGGGTTGTGGGAAGATCCTCACAGGGGTTCCTACCCCCTTTCCATTGCTGCCTTGTCAGTTCTGCTCCTGAGACAATTCCCTGGGCAAGACTTAGAGAGAGCAGATCATGAAGTGGCAACCTTTCCACAGGCGGGGGCAGGAGCTAAATGCAGCGGGCTAACCAGTGCTGAACAGGGAGGAAGCGACAAGAGCACTCTCATAATGGAGAGACTGAGAAGGATGTAGTTTCATAAAAATCAAGAGTGCTTGGGATCAGGCCAGTTAGAAAGAAGCAGTGTGCACGCAAGCCCAGAGCATCTGCTCTCCATGTAATATGCAAAGACAAGGAGAAAAGAAAAAGACTTCTTTTAACAAGAAGCAAAGCTATATTGCATAAAATATCAAACCTCAGCTAAATACATGGCAATGTCTACATTTGTATCTATGACCAGTAGTATGGGCTTTTCACTACATTATAAAGTTTCTGATGCAAGTTCTGCCTGTGTTTGTGCAGGCTTGGAGCCTGGCTGGGGACTGTAGGAGGTAACACTACAGGTACCTATCTTCAGGATTCAGGACACGAGACATAATATCCCTGTGAAAGTCTTAGGCCTTATGGAAAGCATCACAACTACATGAGGAATACCTTCCCTGAGAATCCCTTGATCACCTGTTACTGATTCTCACCATTGAAATATGAAATTTCTTGTATCTTTATGGGCTTTTTTTGTGCTTTCTCTTTTTGACAGTGTTGGGGCAGATCTTGGCATTTCTTGCAATTCCAAATCTAGAGTCAATAACTAAGGAGACCTGTGAAGTGTGGAGTTACAGAAGATAATAGGGATCCCTGTGGCATTTGCTCAGGTAGAGTATTTCTAGAGATATAATAAATACACAATAAAATCTCTACTTTTAGCTTCCTTATGGAGTTTAGATAGGCCAAAACAAAATCAGTGCATTGTCCACATGAATAAACAACATAACAAAGTGAAACAAAACAAAACAAAACCAGAAGATTACAGTCTTCTTAAAAAGTCTAAATATTGCTGCTTTATTACTCTATGCCCAGTGACATACTTCTCAACCAGCAGGATAAGTGAGACACAGGTAGAATAAAATGAGAAAAACACCAGTAAGTTTAACAGTTTGTTGTCTAGATGTTTCTATGCTGAAGATAATCAATTATGTACATCTAAATTTGCATATAAATTAAACCCTAAATAGCTGCACATTCATGTGATGGAGATTACTGCCGTATAAAAGGAGTAGCTGTGCAAAGAAAGAAGCTCATGGTACCTCCACTGACTGTAGCTTATTCACAGACTGTGTTAATACCGGATTACCTGTGAGGCAAGGCTTGGTTTGTTTTATGCATATATGAGCAGGATCTTCTGAAACCCAAGAGAAAATGCAATTACTGCAAATTTGTCTCTAGGGAGGAAAGCAGAAGAGAGCTGCCAGCATCACTGCTAAGTAAGTAATGTCTGTTCTTTGGCCCCAATTACAGACAGAGCAGTAGCTAAAATTGCACAGGACACTCTGGCTGTCCTAGTGTTTGTCCACGGGAGGTTTTTCATCTTGTGCTGCATTTCACAGCACTCCAACATTTGCAGAGAGATGCTTTGAGGCCAGGTAAGTCCTTCCCTCACAAGAAGTACATAAAAATGGCAGACCTGGTGAAATTCTCACAAAGTGTAAAAAACTATGCCTAAATACAGTTTTGTATTCATCAGCCTTAAATGTGGGGTAATCATTAAGAGTGCCTGTTAAAGCTGTTTAGTGCAGAGTGGTCATGGTGTAAAAAAAAACCTCACAATTTCTTCTTAGTAATTATACCAGCTAATACAAATTGATTCCATATGTTGTATTTCCAAGCAACCATTTTTCTGGAAGGAAAAGAGCTGTTCCTTTGGGTCAAGTCACTAAATGTGCATTTCAAGTTAAATTACTATTGAATCATTGAAGAAAGTAACTGAAAGGGCTGCAAGGGTATTTCTGAGTGTAAAACTTCCCAGTACTCTTGTACAGTATCAAGTCAAAGTCTATGCAGGACATAAAACAACACAAGAAGGCAGTGCTCTGGAATCACAGTCCCCAAACACAATTTGGACTATGGAGAACACTGAGACCAAGCAACATCTTTAACAGCAACATGTTAAAATATTCAAAGTCTGTGAAGTACCATACATATCCCAGATAAAAAGTTTTTATGAATACAAACAGAAGATTATTGTAAAAATTTGACCACAGGATCAAACCAAGTTTAGCTGTGAGTGGTAAATAGCTAATAAGCTCTGTTTGGAAGTGATGCACCTTGGGCAGCCTCCAGAATACCTCAAAGAACAGACAATCCCATCACCATTTCTACCATTAGTAGAAATATAAACAGTTATAATGCTTTCTTTCTGCTTTCCTAGATGTCTGCATTCTAATTCAGCCTATGAACCAACTCCATCTCCCTTATGCCTTAAGACTTCATATAGACAGCATCAACATTATCTTCTCCAGACAAACAGCCACCATTGAAATATAATTGAATTCTAGTTACCTTCTTTTAAGAATTTCTCTCACCAATGAGAATCCTGAGGACATCTTCTTTAATAATTTCTTTTGTCTCTTTTGAAGAACTAAAGGGATGTTCCCACTCAAAGTGGTGTTCTGAGAAATCGCAGAATAAATAATGTGTGGGTTAGTGTTTTAGCTTGTGACCATCCCAGAGTTGAGTGCTGAAGCCTTTGAGTCAAATATAAAACACCCCTGACATCAGCACTTCACTTTGATCCTCCACCCATCCGCTTGGCATGTGTGAGGCTCATTACAAGGCACCTAGTGTTCCTGGCTTTGGCATGAGACCAAGCTGGTCTGTATTGACAAGGCTGGCAGACTTCAGGACATGTAAAGAAACAGAGAGAGTGAGACTTAGCCTCCTAAACCTGAGGATCAGGATCACTTTCCTTTGTAACTTTCCCAAGGTTAAAAAGGAGCCAGGTGAGGAAACAGGCAACTGAGCCCTGGCAGCACAGCTCCGGTCAGCTGAGGGGAGAACATGGAAACAAGCAGCCTGCAGGGACTGTGGGGAGAAAATTAAACCTGTGCCTCTGTTGAAGGCAGAGTACATGAGAACCTGGAATTAAGTCAGTAACAGTAAGGGAGAGTGCAAGGGTTTGGCTGGAAGCAACACCGTATTTCTCTTTCCCTTGCTGCCTGGTGCCAGTCTGGAAGTCCCCGTCCTGTATATCAAACCTCTGGTTGCACCATCCTATCCCTCCATCTCTGATCCGCCTTGTCTGGCCACTGGGACCAGCTGAAATTTGTTCTCTTGTCTGCTTGCCCCTGAACAGAATCTTAATTCTGAGCCACACATAACTTACCTGCATAGGAGCTAGGCAGACCTGATCCAGGCAGTGAACTCCTGCCCCAATTCTTCATCTTTTTGTGAGGTAAAAGAAGTACACCAACACTAAGAGAATAGTAATTATGTCAGTCTAAAATCCTACTTGCTAAATCGTATTATTCTTATAATGGTTTGNTCCACAGGAGAAATTTATTCCAGCCACACACATGAAGGAGCCTGGGGATGGAGACAAGACAGAGAGAGAAAGGGAAGTCCAATTTTATATATGGGGTCAGCAGGGGCAGAGAGAATCTGAGGGCATGGGGGGATCCAAAGGGAAACCCTGGGGGAGTGGTGAGGGCAAGGGCCAATGGGAGGAACGGGGAAGGGAGAACCTTCTAGATAAGGTAAAAGGGGGAGGGCCAAACGGGCCAGCCAGGAAGGCAGAGATGGGGTACATTAACATAAGGAAGCAAAGCATCCTGGGAGAGGCCTTTTCAGTCACCTGAGCCAGGGAGTCCCACTCAGGGTCCTTCTCTCCAGGGCAGTCAACAGGCTCATCGACCTGCACAAAACACTAGACTGTATAATTCATAAAAACCAGCAGCTTGTCTATAATATACATTTGTCATAATAAAATGCTTATAGTTATTCTCTATTAAAAGCTGCAGAATTTCATTAGGAACAGAAACTTTCTATATTTCTCATCAAAATTCTGGCATCTTTCATCTTTTTGGCACTAGTTTTTCTCTTCCATAATATTCTTGTATGCTACAGATGATAAAAGAGGTGGCTGAGTTTCAGCTTTTGAAGCACCAACGGGCCATCTGCAATGAGATGATTGCTTGTTGTGCTGGTTTCAGCCAGGGTGGAATTAATTTCCTTCCCAGTGGCTGTATGGGGCTGTGTTTTGCATTTGTGCTGAACACAGGGTTGATAATACAGAGATATTTTTTGTTGTTGCTGAGCAGGGCACACACAGAGCCAAGGCCTCTTCTGCTTCTCGTACCGCCACGCTGGTGAGGGGGCTGGGGGTGCCTGGGAGGCTGGGAGGAGACACAGCCAGGACAGGTGACCCCAACTGACCAAAGGGATATTCCAGACCATGTGGCATCATGCTCAGTATTTAAAGCAGAGGGAAGAAGGAGAAAGGGGGGGACATTTGGAGTGTCGGAATTTGTCTTCCCAAGTTATGTGTGATGGGGCCCTGTTCTCCTGGAGATGGCTGAACACCTGCCCAAACAGGGGAAGTGGTGAATCAATTCCATGCTTTGCTTTCCTTGTGTGCGCAGCTTTTGCCTGCTCTATTGAACTGTCTTTAGCTGTACCCACGAGTTTTACAGCTTTTACCTCTCTGATTTTCTCCCCCATCCCGCTGGTGGGGCAGTGAGCAAGCGGCTGCACAGGCCTTGGTTGCTGGCTGGGGTTAAACCACAACATCTGTCAAACAGTTGACAATTTGTCATGCTCTGCTGGGATTTTAATAAATGTGAAGAACGTGAAAAAGTGACTTTGGTAGAGTCAGAAATTAATCCAAACATTGAAACTTTTCCTATCCCAACACACTGTGGAGACCTCCGAACAATTTTTGTTTTGTTTTGGGAGGGTTCTTTTCCTTTGTATTTTTTGAAGACCAAGCTATAAATCTCAAAATAAGATTCTTATCTGGATATGAACCATGAGGAACCTCAGCCAGGATATTTGGGTCTAGGTTTTGGGTCATCCAATTACAACATTCTTGAGGCTGTTCAAAGCAGCAGCATCTCCAAACCTCCCATTGAGAATAATTTTCACAAGTGGGATAGGCACCTGCTTAGGAGATGTTAGTTACATCCACTGTGTCCAAAATTTTCCACTGCTAACAGTTTTTTATTATCTGCTAAGGAGTGATGTTGGCAGCATTTTCTTTTTATGTCACTAGAAGAGCAGTAGTAATGATTTAAAAGCCAGAAGCTTTGAATTATTGCCTAAGGTTCTTGATTAGCTAGGTACTATATTCTCCTTACATTTGTCTACAAGAAAAGATGCATTTATGGGAAGTTTTCCAGATGTCTCTTCATTAAAGTGAAGAGGTCACATTTTATTTGCTGCTAAACAAAACAGTACATTACATTGCAGATTATTGTACTTAAGTGTGTGTGCTTGGATTATACTTAACAGAAAGCAAGTCAAGCACAGAACTATAATTTTTTTCTTCTTGAGAGCCATCTTGGCTCAGAAAATACCTTTTCTCTCCAAATGGTAAGGGATTTGTGAAACACTTCTAATCTTGCCTTCTCTGTACCATAATTTCAAATGCTTTCTGTGGACTTTGTAAGCATAAATCAAAGTATAGCAAGAGAAATTTTGCCTAGCAAAGGCCTAGAAACAAATTCCTACTGGACTGGAGTTTTAGAGGAGACATATTTGCTTTTGTAATGTTTGACTTTCATGTGTGTATCTGCCTCGCAAGCTTAACAGCTGCAGCGGTGTGTCCAGAATGCAATTACATAGTCTAAAATCTGTGACTTAAAGACTGACTCACACTTCAGAAGTTAAAAAACTGAATTTTCTCCTTTGACACACAAGAAGTTTGTACATGGACTGCTCTCATCCTATCTTTTAGGAATATTAGATGGTATAGCTTCACTTTGCAGAAATAATTAAAGGTTACAGGATATGATGCCTTGAAGTGGCTACCTGAAAACAGAGGCTAGACAAGATAAAGGGAATAAAAGCAGGTATTTATTTGAAGGGCCTTAAAAGGTACACCGTGGGCAGTCAAGAGGCTAAACCCAAGATGGACCCTGGGTTCCTCACACTTTTATAAGTTTGGTCCATTTGCATATCAGGGTTAATTCTCCAATTACGATCTCAGGCAATGAAGTAATTACCCCAAGTTTCTCCCCCCGCCCCGTTCAAACGCTTTAGTTTATATATTTTGGTGCCCGGGACAACAAGGTGTCCTTGAAGTGCAAACCTAGAGAGAGTTTGTTATGTCTAACCAGAATGAGGGAACAGTAACTAACAGGCTATATGAAGTTTCAGAGTTACATACTAAGCAGTACAGGATCTGAAAAATATAAAAGTTAAAACCTAAGGTATCAGATACAATCAGAAAAACTACTGAACTGCAAGAAGAATGGTACCTTGACCCAAATGAACAGCTGGAAGAGCCTGATGGAACAGTAATTGTGCTGGTTTGAAAGTAAACTGGCAGGAGAAAGGAATCCCACACAATTACCTTGAGAGAAACTTCAGGTCAGAGTTACAATTTAACAGAAAGATTACAATAAATGCAATCCTTAGGTGGGATCTACCTTTCTCCCTGGTCTCCTGAGCCACATGAGTGAAGACTGAGGCAAAACAGGTGTTTAGTAACTCTGTCTTTTCTGCAACCTCTGCTCCTTTCAGTAGCAGGCCCATATTTTCCATAGTATTCCTTTGGTTATTGGTGTGTTTGAGGAAGCCCTTGCCCTCTCTCAAAAGGTACAGAATACAGACCTTTCTCTTTGCAACAGCTTTTGTGTAAGTTTCTTGGTTTCTCCTCATGTACCTCTCTGGCAAAACAACATGAAAGGAAATACACATGCTGGTTAATCAAAACAGTTTTGCTTTTTAGGCTAGGCTTATGTGCCAAAAGGAAGAGAAAGGACCAGAGCGCTGGAGAGACTACATTAAACATTTGAGCAATAATTTCTATGTTATGAATAACTACCTCAGCCATATTACATGGGGGATATTATTTAATTTAATGTCAATTCAAGATGCAGCAACATGCTTACAGACATGAATGAGATTGCCAGCTCAGTAGCACTGGAAAGTTCTAGCTCCTGACAGGTTTTTATGTAGTTTACTAAAGAGACTTCTCTTTGGTCTCTGCCTTATTACTAATATCAGAGTCACAGTGACCCTGTAATTCTGCCCACTTACTAATAATGTATATTCAACCTGAAAATAACTGAATACTTAATGCAAATCACGATATTTTTTCCAGAGCTGTAATTGTTTTTTGAGGTGATTTTGTTGGTCATACAAACATAGCAAGTCAAGTGAAATGGTAGCAAGGTGCAGGATTTGCTGGTGACGCAGGTTTTACCTTCCAAAAGGGAACCCGCTGCCAGTTGCATACTCTTGGGACTGCTAATGTGCAATTCAAGGCTAAAGCTGAGCTGCTTGGTATCGTGGAACTTCAAAATCCTTTGGAAAATTGGTTATGAAATCACGTCTTTTGTGCGTTTGGGTACTTGGGGGTCTTAAAATGTCATGCTAGAGAGGACTACAGACAGTGTTTTTTCATATAGAGATCTTCTCTTACATGTGCAACTGGAAGTTTTAACAGCTACTGAGGTTCAGATTGCATCCAGTTAACTTCAATTCTGGGTACCTGAAAAAAAACACTACCTGTATCATGCCCTATAGTTCTCATGCACTTAATCACAACACTCCCTGTTACTCCTTTCTTTTCCGTTGTTTCCGGCATGCATCTTCCCCCACGTGTCAAGCTCACTCTACAGTCTTGTATTTCAATTACCCCAGTTTAAGGAAATGTCATGTTGTGTTGGAACCTAAGAATAGAAAGTGCTCATCAGTCAACATTTTTATAGTGTGCTAATCATCACTGCAGTGTGCTGATTTGGTACTCTGGATTTTGACCACTGCCTTGGTCAATCGCTGAGCAGTTCTATTCATCATCTACCTATTCTTATGGATTTGTTTCCATCATGGCCACCTAGATTAAAAAGAAGGGAAAAGAGGACAAAAATCATCAAAATTTCATCTCAAATGAAAAGTATTCCACACAACCTGAATTTAATAAATGCAAAAAATAACCTACATAAAAAAAGAACACACATTCCTCCCAGAAATATCCAGTCTGGATTATGAATAAATATATAGTATGAATAGATGATGTAATCTGATTTTATAAAATAGAAGGTTTATTTCTTAAAAAAAAAAAGTCCCTACTTATTAGAAAGAATGGATTTCTTTCTTCAAAGGCATTAATGGATGGAACAGTTATATTTTCTATGTATTTACATCCTGTGCAGAAATGAACTTTGGATACAGAACTTTAGTTCTTACCCCTACTCATTGTTACTGTGATTAAGAACCAGCAGAGTTACTCTGATTATAGCTTAAGTTACTGCCAGTGTCAAAGAACACCTACTCATATAAAAAAAAAAAATTTATAAATATGTTGGACAAAAGCATTGAGATTCTGATACACTAATGCTCTCACATTCTTTTGTGAATATCTCACCTACTTTTGACAAGAACTAATAAGTATACTTAATAAATAAGTACATATCAGGCAAGAATATATAGAGCCGTATATAGGTTTAAAGTGTATGTAAGAGGACCACAGATTCAGAAACTGCATTCCACCCCACTTCTCCATAGTTACAACCTCCCACAAAGTATCATTTTTCCCTAGTTAACCTCAGTCTCACAGCTGCACTGAGGAGATCTGATGTTCATGCCACATGGGAAGACTTTCCCTTCCTGTCTGAATCTTGTTCTATCTTATCACACTGAGTCATGATTACCGGGAGCACCTGGAAACAGGGGCATTTTCCTCCCTAATGGATTGCTGCCAGTAAATTGGTTCATTCTTACCAGCCTCTACATCCCAGCCACATTTGATGGAAGAAAACTTGATTGGATTCCAACAAGAAATAGAGTTGATCAGATTTCAAAGAGTTTGCTCACTTCTGAGAAAAATACTTGTTACTATGCAGATTGTTTCTTGGGATCTTTGGCAGTAGCCCAAGTGTATCCCAGTCCTGAGTTAGCTGTCTTAGCAGCCTGAGGGTGAGTCTGCCAAACTAAAGTTAGTGTCTATAAAGTCAAGAATACTGTCCTGCAGAACAATGTCCTTTTGAGTAAGGCAAATTCCATATTTTAAATGAACAAGGGCAAATTCTCAAATGAAAGTATATCTGTTGTGAAGGGGGGTGGATTTATGTCCAATATTTAATTCAAAAACATGGGAAAAGGAAGACAATTATCTTAGTGAAGAAAATAAAAGGAAAAAAATCAGAACACAACCTGGTCAGGCCTAGTGGTATTATGAAACATAAAACATTTTACCCCATTCACCGAATCATAATACCAATCTAATTTGAAAGGGATGTCTAGACGTGATAGTTCATGTCTTGCCTGAGGCTGGGATAACTTGAAAGTGCAATGAGGTTCCTCAGGACCTTGTACAACCAAGTACTGAAGCTCTTCATGGGTGGAGACTCCTATGAGGGACTCAACTTTCTAGTTTACTTTTTCTTTTTTCTTAATAAAAAAATATTCACTGAAATACTCTGGCATTGAGCTTTTCCTAAATTTTTTTTCAGAAGCTTTCATTTTAGATTTGCTTCAGAGGCCTTACAAATGTAAGCTGTTCATTTTGTGTCTGTGAAACTTAGTGGTGTAGAAGTCTGTGTACTGACCACACATTCTACATCATTATCAGCCAGGGTGTGTAACCCCTGGCCTTGGCTTGGTAGCTCATCCTAGTTATTAAATATTTCTTTTTCCCAAGGGACAGGGGTCGAAAAGAACAATTTTTAATGCCAAGGAAAAGTATTCCAAATAGGAAGAATTATATTCCTCCTTGAGGAAGAAAAAAACGTGGTAGTTGTCCTCATTCCGCAAATATTACTGTGCCGAAATCTTGACACAAGAACTTCCTTTACTTTTTGTAAGGTAGCTCTCAGTTGTTGAGTAATTTCACATCTTTCTCCATCTCGGTGTGCTAGTAGGTGTTTGCAAAACCCAGGTATTTGTACTGAAGATTGCTAAAACTCCTTTTGCCTTGGTGTTTGGAGCTGGGGAAGACAGGTAGGAAGAGGCACACGGAGGGGCTGTGCCCCAGAGAGGTACTGCAATTCTAAGCCTAAAGGAAGCCCAGTACAAAAGGAGTGTCAGTGAGAAGAAACTGGATGTTCATCCAGGATTTCTGGGCACATTGCAGAGGTGCTGCTACTGCTCTGGGACATCAGAAACCTAAAAATGTTGTAGGGCACTCAGTGGCATTTAAAAACAAGAAGGGGATGGCAAAACTCTCCTGGTGTTCCCTGCAAGCTGTGACAGCTGTGCTGTTTCCCAGGATGCCATGGAGCTGTAACTGAAGAATGCAGAATGGTGCTGCTCTGTGTTGCTGATTTATATTCTAGAACGAAATATTTTAATTAAATTATTGTGAAATTAAAATATGATAATTTTTAGTAAACAGAGTAATTGGACATTAGAGGAGGAAAATGAACTGTGACTGGGGCAGCAGTTTAGTACTGCAGGAAAATTGCAGTAAGCCTAATGAGGTGCTAAAAAGGAAAGTGAAAGCAATCCCAGTTAGATAGTTGATTTAAAAACCCAGTTGCTTTAGGGCTTTCATGTAAAATGTATCAACCTCATTTTTATCTACAGCACTTTATCTATTATTGTCAACCACTGTCATGACAGTGTGAGCTTCACCAAATGAGCACAAAGACAAGGGGAAGTAGAAGTTAATTTAAAATGCAGTATTTTAAAAAATTAAAATCTTATTTAAGCCCTGGTCAAGTATAGACTGTTTTACTGTATTAGTTCTGAAAGTAACATAAAAAATTGAAATAAACTTTGAAAGGCCTTGCTATTTCATAAACAAAAGATGTATATACAGGGTGTCTTCTAAAATGGCTGTTTAACTCAGAGATATGCATAATAGTAAATATTCACCAAAATAAATGCATTTGTACACTGCCTGGCACAATATATAGGGCATTTTTACAGAGTGCTGGCTTAAATGCTTTCAGGCATCCTAGTTTTCAACATTTAGCTCCACTCCACATATAATTTCTTTCCTTATATCTGCAGTGTTATCTGCTGGCTGATTTTAAAATAGGCTTTCACAAACAATCATATTCATGAGTCCAGTCTGATCACTGAAATCATGCTGCACTCATGAGCAAGCAAAGCACATATGTACATATTTAATTGTCCCTATGGAAATAGATTTATTGAGGTCCTGTGTGGCTAGAGCTAGACATAGTCAAGAGTATTCTACAGGATCTTCCCAAACTTTTGCTGTTCCGGTTTGCGGTGTAGGGCAGACAAGAGAATGAGGGAGGTTGATGGTCTATGACTCAAAAAAAGGAATTTTGAGGAAGGGGGGTTGTTTGCAAATAGAAAGTGAGATGAGAGGTGTGTTACACTCATTTACTATATTTAGAAAAAAATAAAATCAGGGCACGTGTCTGCACATTTTTCACCCACTGTGTGTGGGATATCCCCTGTAAAAACAGGTTCTTTTTATTAAAAAGAGGTGCCAGTGAGCTGTTGCTGCATTGTAAAGCCAAAGCAAGTCTGACAGCGTAAGTATAACACGGGAATAAATGAAGGGAGAAAGTGAGTGAACATGGAAAGAAGATTATAGAGTAAACAACAAATCATCTCAGCTGCCTTTCCCCCCAGAGATTACCCTACCTTCAGGCAGACAGAGCTGCCGTACTGGCCAGAACCAGCCTGCTGGTGGCCATCCCTGGCTCAGCACCCGGCACAGGCTGCTGCTGCTGCTGCTGCACGGCGGTGCGAGCCTGACATCTACCGAGTGCTGCGGCAAGGGAGGCAGCGCCGCTGCAGCCCAGACCGCCTCCAGAAAGACTGCTCTTAGAAACTCATGCAGCTGTTCTCCTTTCTCTGAACCCTTTTTTCACTGTCCCTTCCGAACCAGCAAGTATTTCTCAGGCAAACGATACATCTATATTGAAGGATTTATGATAATTTCAGACTTTATCATGAGGAACTTCCTAACTAAACATAACTTCCAACTTGTAATAAAAAAAAATCCAACCCAACAATGGACAACAACAAAATGGACAACAACAAAAATGTTGATTTCAATCTGCATAAAAACTACAGACACCTATGACTCAAAGAGCCAGAGTATACAGTGACCTAGGGGGTCCCTAGGCCTTGGTCTCTAGAGATTAAGTCAAATGAGGAGCAGCTGAGGGAGCTGGAGGTGGTTAGCCTAGAGAAAAGGAGGCTCAGGTATGACCTTATCACCCTCCACAAGTGCTTGAAAGGTAGCCAGGTGGGGACTGGCCTCTTCTCCCAGGCAACAGGACAAGAGGGCATGGCCTCAAGCTATGACAGGGGAGGTTCAGCTTGGTCTTCAGTAAGATTTTCTTCACTGAAAGTCTTGTACAGCATTGGAATGGATTGCCCACAGAAGTGGTGGAGTCACCATCCCTGGACATATTTGAGAAAAGACTACACGTGGCACTATGTGCTATGTTTTAGTTGACAAGGTGATGATCAGTCAATGGTGGGACTTGTTGATCATGGAGGTCTTTTTCAGCCTTAATGCTTCTATGATTCTATGACCCAAAGGAGCTGGTTCTGGACTGTCCCTTACCCAAATGCTCTCCACTGGCTGGAGACCTAGAACTAGCTAAGCAGAAACACTATTCACTGGATTTAAGACATCAGTGAAGCTACTTGAACCCAGCTGGGGGTTTAGAAAATGCTACTAATTGCCTGTCATGCCTTCAGTAGAAAGATGCTCAAATGTGTTAAAAATTTAGGTCAAAGTGTCCAGCTCACTTCTAAAAATAAACTGTAAGATAAAAACTTGCAAAGTCAAAGGCAGAACTTAAAAAGCCTCTAGGCACACCAAGGTACACAGTGAGTTCAAGGGAGGAAAGTCAGACTTGGATCCTAACTTGTTTTGAATTGCATTTAATTGTTTTTATTTATGTTATTAAGGTGCCTAGATACAGTTGAAAGCTTTACCTTCTTGATTATTTAGCTGAGCATCCAACTCCCACCTGGAATTCAGCGTGATGCCTACCTGGAAACAGCATCTCTAGATGCTGACTCATTCCCTTAAATGTGTGTAGCTTAGGGTGGGCTAAATTATTCTATAGACGTTCTTACCTTTTTACCCTGATAGAAGAAAGTAGGTAATTACTTAAACTCTTAACATGCCACTCACATTAAATGTCCTTATATAACCACTCCACCCCCCAAAAATTGCCTCAGGAATCATACTAACCTAAAAATTAATCCGATTACTCATTACCAGGAAAGGAATTCTTGAATTAGATGATTTCCCAGATATCCTCAGGAGGTATAGAGCTTATGACAGACCCTAAGAAAGAACTAACTTTAG